>PHNY01300118.1:0-10291 GCA_003724115.2 Anethum foeniculum
AGTAGAAGAGTTATCCCGGAGTGGTTCAATTCCGAAGAAGCACTACAGAGTAAGCATAGGCATTTTAATTGTTATTAGTAAGACTAGCCCTTAAGGGGAGTTTGTATAAGTAGAACCATGTAAGATCCTGGAAAGTACATTTGCTTTGCAATAACTAATGCTACTTTGATGTATCGTTTTTGAGATTTTAACTTGTGAGTGTGTGAATGATTGAGGTCTTATTGTGTAGTAATGAGTTTTCAAGTTAATATAAAGATTTTGTGATTGGTTGATGACGTGACGACCTGAATCCCGGGACCTCGGATTTGGGGGCGTTACACTAAGCGTCAACACATCAGAAAAGAACTTACTTGATCATTCAGAAGTAAACAAGTTGATACAGAGGAGAGTGGCTTGAAGACTGCAGAAGAATGCATGGTTTTGTTATCATCAGGAAAATCTTCTAAGTTATACATGATCACTCTTTGCGCCACTTGATAAGAGTTGATCACTCTAGGCGCCACCTAAGTGTTAGACTTGATTTCACTGAGTCATAACACTCTAGGCGCAACCTAGAGTAGTCACTCTTGGCGCCACCTTGCTGCAGGTGGAAAAATGTCCAAGTATAAGTACTCTTGGCGCCACATAATTCTTATACTCTAGGCGCCACCAAGAGTTACTTGATATGGACCAAGTCAAGTCTACCCTAGGCGCCACCACAATGTCCATTCCTTGGCGCCACCAACAAGACAAAGATATTGGCTAAGTGAGTGTTCACTCTAGGCACCACCAAAGTTCTATACCCTTGGCGCCACCACCTGCCTTTGAATATTTCCATGAATTGTGCAGCAATTTAATTAACTTGGCTACAATTAAGCCACGTAATTAAATTGACAAAGACTACACTAATAGAAGCAGAAACATTTCATTTCTGTCATTCATCTTCCTCAGCTGCCAACTGCAAATACGAGAGCTCCATTGAAGGCAATTTATTTTCTTAAGCTTGTATTTGTACTGCTATGTTGTCGAACTTATTGTAGATAATCATTATTGATTAGAGTGTAGCAAACTCAAGGTTTATATTAATACAATGATATATTCTTCGAACTTGTTTGTGTTTAATTCGATTCCGTAACTAAACAAAGAACTCAAAAAGAAATCGAATTATTTGCGAGTATTGTATTCACCCACCCCCCAAATACTTTGGGACCTAACAAATGTTTATATATATGTGTTTGTGTGTTTGATATACTAACTTATAACCCGTGCAATGCACGGATTTTCTTTAATACGATATTGCTTTTAAATTTAATTTAAACTGAAATCAAATGGAAATGCCCGTGTTATATTGAAAAAATAGCAAATTTAAATTTAAAATGTAAAAGGTAAAGTGTTTTAACTGAAAAATTAATTCGTTAGTTATTAGTAATTATAATATTTATTTTTACTTTATTAAATAGAATTGTCGGTAATATTTTTGGAAAAGAAGATGTTTTAGTTAGGGAAAAATAAAAGATGTAATGTGTTTTAGTTGAAAAAAGGCAATTAGTTTTTATACTAATTATGATTAAAATAATAGTTGTTAGTAATTATAATATTTTATTTTATTAAATAAAATTGCTCGTGATATTTTTGAAAAATAAGGTGTTTTAGTAGGTAAGAAAAAAGGTAACATGTTTTAGTTGAAAAATGTAATTGGTTTTTATACTAATTAGGATTAATATAGTAGTTATTCGTAATAAAAAATAGAAAATGTGGTTGTTTAGTTGAAAAAAAGTAATTTGTAGGTATTAGTAATTATAATATTATTTTTTATTTTATTAAATAGATTTGCCTGTGATATTTTTAGAAAAAGAGAAATTTTAATTGACTGTGATATTTTTGAAAAATGAGATATTTTAGTTAGGTAAAATAAAAAAGTTGACATGTTTACTTAAAAAAGGTAAGTAGTATTTTAGTTGAAAATGGTAATTCATTACTTATTTAGGAAAAGAAATATTTTAGTAACGAAAAATAGAAATTGTGACATGTTTAGTTGTAAAAAAGGTAATTGGTTAGGTGTTATTAGTTATAATATTATTATTATTTTATTAGACTTGTCTATGATATTTTTGGAAAAAAAAATATTTTAGTTGAATTTTGGTTTTCGCTTTTTTTTGTCATTTATTTCAATTATTAAATAATAAAATCATATGTACAATAGCAGCTATACAATTACCTTTTCTAATTAAAAAAATTACATTTTAGTTAAAATAATATTTCAATTATTTAAAAATAATTATATTGTAGATCTGAATTTTTATTTAAGATTAACGGTTACCATCAATCTGATTTGAAATATCTAACGGCTGTGGATTAAATGACCAAACCATGCGTGACCAGACTACCAACAAAACTTTAAATATTTTATTTTTAATATAATAATGTATATATCTATACTATACTATATTATAATAGACGAAACATTGAAAGTTTGGTAGTCGGTCGGTCGGTCGGTCGGTCGGTACGATACTTGCTGAAATTACTTAACTACCCTTACTTAATTATAAATTGTATTTTAACTTAACTGCCCTTACTTAATTATTTTTATGACCAATTTATTTAAAGTTATATCAATCTAATTACTATATAATCTAATTACCTTTTTCAATTACAACAAGTTACCTTTTTTATTTTTGTCAACTAAAACAACTCATTTTTCAAAAATATCACAGACAATTCTATTTAATAAAATACAATATTATAGTTACTGATAACTCCTATTTGATCATAATTAGTATATAAACCAATTACCTTTTTCAACTAAAACACATTAACTTTTTTATTTTCCCAACTAAACACATCCTTTTTAAAAAAAAATACACTAAAACACTCCTTTTTCTAAAAATATCACGGACAATTTTATTTAATAAAATAAAATAAAAACATGTTACCTGTTAAATTTAAACCAATTACCTTTTTTAAACACACCAATAAAAATCCGTTATACTGTATTTTTCAAACTATAATATACATCTAAAAATGCTATTTTCGGTCATTTTATTTAATAAAATAATAAATAGATACTAACCAAAAAATTATCCCTTTTAACCGAAATATGTTATGATATCTTTTTTAAATAAAACCTATTTTTTATAAATGCAATAACTTTTCAAAATTAATTTAACTTATTAAAAGCAACTGCACGTGATATAAATTAGTGTATGTATATATATATAGGGGTGAGTTCTAATAAAACCTTTTTAAGTTACAAACCTACACACTTTTCGGGACCATTGGATCTGAAAAAATAGAGGGCTGAGATTAAAAGACTAATGTCACATAATTTAAAAGCAGCAGTGGCATTTTTGTAAATAAATGGAACTTTATACCCCTTTCCAAGTAGTGAGTCACTGTACATAAAAGTTTTAGATCTAATCTCACTTCCCGTCATCTTCTCCTCACTGCTTCTCCTCCTTCTCCTTACTGCTTCTCCTTACTGCTTCTCCTTCTTTCTTCTTCTCCTTCTTCTTCTTCTCCTTCTTCTTCTTCTTCTTCTTCTTCTTCTTCTTCTTCTTCTTCTTCTTCTTCTTCTTCTTCTTCTTCTTCTTCTTCTTATGCATATAATATAAACGCACAATTATGTAATTTTTTGATTCAATCACAGAAATTTGAAGCTACAATTTTTTTTATTATAAAGTTTGGATGTTTTTTAATACATTATAATATTTATTGTTGTTATTATATTTCCTTATATTATGTGTATGTATTTCATATACATGTTAACATACTGTAATGACAAACTATTAAGTGTAGTTTGGAATATTTATTTCATATGTATAAATGTTCAATCTTGATATATATCTATTCAACTATTTAATATTATATTTTGAGATATTGTTAAACATTATTAATGATAAGCTCAAATTAATTTGGTGTTATTTGTAGTAGTGTAGAATCCCCATTATAAATTCCTTGAACCATGTAAGTCACATTATAAACCTGCTGAACCTTAGTATACACATATGTTGAATCTCGTATTTGTGTGATGTTTGTAAAATTGTTGAATTCTCGTTAGAAATCTGTTGAACCATAGTTATATGTATGTATGTCGAATGTAATTATAATGATCGTCTCAGATCTAGTAAATGTTATTTGTAAAGTGTTGAACACTCGTTATATATCCGTTGAACCTTTTAAATAGATGATAAATATGGTGTTGAACCCACGATATAAGTATGTTGAATGTTGTCAATATTTTTTATTTGTATTGATATTCAATATTAGTTCTACAATATTTAGTGTCAGTGGTATGTATAATTTGAAAAATGAATGTTAAATATTTGTACAGGTTATTTGAAAGAATAGGATTGTCTTGGAAACATTCGATGATTTCGTCAAAGTAATAGCCTGAAGAATTATTGTCATATTACTTTGAAACGGAAATTAAAGAATGTTGAATATGATCAATTTTCTTTTTGAATATTGCAAGAGTAGTTGGTGACTACTAAAAATAGAAACGTTATAAATGATATCGAAACTATATTGTAATGTTGGTTCACCTTTTTTTTACAAATATAACTTATCATTTTCACATAAGTTAGAGAGAATAGGAATGTTGAAAAAGCAGTTCAACTATGTTGAACATAAGTATTTTATTGAATAAAATGGTCGTTTTTATACCCCAATAATTGAACTGGTGAACCAATTTGGGAATGCGTATGTGTTGAACCACTAATATAAGTATCTTGAACATACGTATTTCACACAAAATCCAAACATATGAGTTAACTCCTATCAGAAAATAATATTAAAAATCATAAAAAATAAAAAATTGGATATTTTTATACCCAAAGATGGGCTATTTAACCCGTTTGGGAAAATGATATTTAAAAATAAAATTTTTATAAAATAAAATGGGTACTTTTATACACCAATAATGAACTAGTGAACCCGTTTGGGAACGTTTTTGTGTTGAACCGATAGTATAAATATGTTGGACATACGCATTTTACACATCATCCAAATATATGAGTTAACCTCCATTGATAAATAATATTAAAAAATCATAAAAAGAATAAGAAAATATATATATAAATGGTTATTTCTATACCTAAAGATGGACTATTCAACCCCAAAGGAAAAATAATATGCAAAAAATGAAATATTTATTAAACAAAATGAGTATTTTTATACCCCAATAATGGACTGGAAAAAAATTATTTGCAAATGTGTATGTGTGGAACAAGTAGTATAAATATGTTGAATATAAATATTGTACACCCCCAAACATATAATAAAATTAAAAAATAGATATTTTTAAACCCAAAGATGGGATATCGAACCCCAAATAGAAAATAAGATGCGAAAGGCTAAGTTTTTGTTAAAATAAAAAGTTAATGGACTAGTGAACCTCTAAGATAATTTTTGTATTGAACCAATATTATAATTATGTCGAACATAAATATTCGATACCCCTGAAGCAGGTTCTTAAGGGAATATGTGTGTCGAACAGAAGGTATAAAAATGTTGAACAATTAAAAAAATTGTTTTGTAAATGAAAATAGTTACAATTTTGTGAAAAGAACAACTTGTTCTTGATGACAAAATAATTAAACAACTCACTATAGTCATTAAACAAAAATAATATGATATATGCTTGATAAATATATATAACTTGAAAGATTCAACACATATTTAACTTAGATTCAATACATTTTTATGTTGAATCGTAATTATGTATCATGTTGAATATGTGAAAAAAGATCACAAATCTAATTAATCATCTCTCAAACATTTCGTCAAACACCTTCACTACACATTTTTCAAGTCTAAAAAATATCTATTAAACATACAAATTTGAAACATATTATCAACTCTTCAACTCTTTATTCTTTAAATAGATCCATCAACATGTTACAACTCATAACAATACAAGGTTCAACACATGTCTAACTTATATTTAACATATTATCATGTTGAATCGTATTTATGTATCATGTTGAATATGTCAAAAATTATCACAAATCTAATTAATCATCTCTCACACATTTTATTAAACAACTTCACTACACATTTTCCAAGTCTAAAAAATATATACTAAACATACAGATCTGAACCACATCATCAACTCTTCAAATCTCTATTCTTTGAATAAATCAATCAACAAGTTACAACCATGACGATACAAGATTTGATGAAAATTATTGTTGTAATAATCAAAATCATATGATAAAGAATCTAAGTGTTTCGATTTGTGAATACACAAATGAGTCAAAAATCAACACCGCAAAGTAGTCAAAAATCAATACCACATCATAATAAAAATATTCGAGTAGTTATCCGAATCTTATTTTTCGTGTGAGATTTGTACGTGATGAAGTGCTTTCATCGATGTTCTTCTCGTCAAAAATCATCTTGTTATATTTAGATATAGATCTCGTATATATAGGTTAGTTGTAGAGAAGAAGAAAAGAATATATGCATATCCATTGTACAGGTACGAAGAAAACAAACACTGGAAGAAAAAGAAGGAGTAGGAGTTAGATTCAAACTTATTTAGAAATGGACAAAATTTTCAACATATTTACAAAAATGCCACCGATACTTTAAATAAGTGTTACATCATCCATTTAATCTCCACCACTCATTTTTGTTGATCCAACGGCCCAGAAAAGTGTGTAAGTTTGCAATTTAAAAAAGGTTGTATTTGATCCCACTCCTATATGTGTGTGTGTGTGTGTGTATGTGTGTGTGTGTGTGAAAAGTTGTTTAATTTTATAGGCAATTCTAGTCTGATTTTGAAGCGTCTTCTGTTACAATCCGGTGTGTCGTTGTTTCAATATATAAATTGGTTTGAAAATTTCACGATTTAATCTATTGTTTGATTTAGTTAAATAATCTTTATTGAAATAAATGTGAAAAGTATATTTTATATACTTCACATGAAAGTATATTTTTAAGCACCTTAAATTATATGTAAAAAGTCAAATAAAGGTGAAAATATCATTTTTAAAAGATGAAAACGTATACAAAATAACTTCATTATGTAAAAATATCTAGTGTGATTTTTTTTTTATCACTATTTAGACCAAAAACCCACTCAAAAATAATCCTGGGTCCACCACTGCTCGTACTGTCTTAACCCGATTCACCATATATAATATAACGATTTTTATATTATATATACATGAATACATAATAAGCACGGAAATTTTAAATTTTAAACCATATTCACCATATATATTATAACGGTTTTTCTATTATGTATTCATGGGCACACAATAAACACAAAAATTTATAATTTTAAACCATTTTGATTGGTTGCTTTTTTATAATAGTGGTGACTCCCTCCATTTAGAAAAACTACACCAATTAAATTGACTCAAAATTATAAATTTACGCGTTTATCGTGAAAAACCCTTTTATAATAATATAGAATTAATCAACACAGGATATATTGCGGGAAATAATACTTATTTTTCTAAATTAAATACATTAAGGCCATGTTTGTTTTGGGGATTATAATCCCCAGATAGTAATCTGGGATAATTAATCCCATCACTATTAATCCTAGGGATTAAACTATCATATCCTATGTTTTTGTTTGTAAGGATTAAGTTTATGATTGGACTATAATCCTTTAAAATTTTATCCCATGTTTGTTTCAAGGGATAGTCATTGGTATTGGACTATAATCCTTTAAATTTTCCAATCCTATGTTTGTTTTACATATGATTATAAGGTGGGGATTATAATTCTTTAAAAAATGACTTGTTAGAGGGGATTAAATAATACCTCCTCCACCCAAGTATTAGAGGGGATTATAATCTTATCCCCTACTCCAACAAAACAAATACGGGATATGATAATTTAAAGGAGTATAATCCTTGGATTAACCTTCAATAAGTTTTTATAAAACAAACATGAAATTGAAAAATTTAAATAATTATAATCATATCCTATACTTAATACCTTTAAACAAACATGGTCTAAGAGACATCATAATTTCATAAACGTAAATAATTGGGGGGACAACATAGGAGCCCAAAGCCACAAGTTTGCATCATTTGAGTCAACAACAAAGCTCCCCTCTCTTTGTTTCCGATCATGTTTTCCGACACCTCTTCTTCTCTCATCCGTCTCAACATCGGTAACTACCTTTATTGCTTTTTTAATGTATGTAATTGATATTTTTTTAATGTGCAATTATGAATCAAATTGCCTCTGGAATTATTGTAGTTTAAACCCTAATTTCACATTTCGCTTAATTTACTTGTTTTACTCTGTTAATGAGCTTCAGTTTTGGTAATTTGTTGTATCACGTGTATGTAATGTGTTTGTTATACAGGAGGAAAGAAATTTTGCACTACTGTTGATACGTTAACGCAGCGGGAGCCTGATTCGATGCTGGCTGCTATGTTTAGTGGTCGCCATGCTGTCTGCGCAGACTCTGGAAAGGTATATCACCAGCATTGTTCTCAACTGATTGAATAATTAATCGTTTGTGATTGTAACTGGTGTTTTTGTTGACGTTGCACGTATTCTGTGACAAATAATTTACGGATTAGTACTCATTTCCTTGTTTACGTATATCAGTTTATCATGTTTTGAATAGTGAATTGTTTGGTTTAAGCTGCATACCAAGGCCGTTTTGTTATTTTTCCAGGGCTATGTTTTTGTGGATAGGGACGGGAAACATTTTCGTCATATATTGAATTGGTTGAGGGATGGCGTAGTTTCTTCACTGAGTGAGTCCGAGTATTCAGAGCTTCTTCGGGAAGCAGAGTACTATCAGCTTTTGGTTAGATATTCTTTCTTTTAGATTAATAATGCCTACTGTTATGGTTTAGCTTGTTCTGAGCACTGTGACCTATTAATTTTTTTTTCATTATGTGCTGATAAGTAATTGAATATTTTTGATTTGGGATTTGGTATAGTTTGCCAGGTAAATAGCTTAATTTATCCTATATCACACTCTTACTGTAAATTTATTTTTGGAATGAAGAGTGGGTCACTAGGAGTTAGGAGCTCATCTTTAGGAGCAATATTCAACTTTACTCTCCAAATTAAATATTTGAAAATGCTGGACTTCGAACTCCTGATCTACATTTTAAAGTGACCACCAAAACTTTAACTTTTGATGGAAAGCAACAACACAGAGATCTTGTATCTTTAGCACAGACACCGCATGCTTACTTTTTTAGCTTTTGATTGGAGGTTTACCCGATTCATACCTTCTAATATTTCATTTAGTTTCCATTATATTTCATTTAGTTTCCATTTTTTGGGTTATATATATAATTTTAGGTATGTTCATCCCTGTAACTCCCAGGGTGGCAAAATCCATGATCAATATCTATACTGTGGGCAGAAAAGATAATGAAACTAATAGGTATTCTAAATTATTACTAAAGAATATTACTTCACATCATGCACGTTAGATGTTGTGTGGCCCATGTCGATACCGAAAACACTGTTAGGAGGAAACACACACACATACGAGATTCACAAACTAATGCGGAGCACACATACAATACATATATGACGCGGAAAACCCACATCCCAAACTTGTATTATTAATCAAAACAAATATCAATAATACATCAATACATAACACCTCAACGGTGTCCCAAACCCAATACTTAAGCCAAATAATGCTCAAGCATACAATCAAATAATAACACTTCAATGGTGTTCCAAACCCGATACTTAAGCCAAACAATGCTCAAACATCTCCCAAACAATACCTAAGACTACATCTTAAGTATTCGTTTTGCCTATCAAACAATATGACTGTATATATAGCCACCCCGAACTTAGCCACCAAGACTTACCATACTTGTCGTACAAGTCTTACCATACTTGTTATACAAGCCTTCCTTTCTTGATGTCCAATCTTCCAATTTTGTGACAAAGACATACCATATATAATAATTGTCTACATACAATCATTATCCATCCTAATTATGATAATAATTGTCTACCCATACAATTATTACCAAATCCAATTATGTCTCGTATCACCAAGCAGGCCCGGCTTTTAGCCGGTGCAATCAGCTACACAGCACAGGACCTCCTTTATTGGAGGGCCCCAAAATACGCTAACACTTTTATATTGTAGTTAATATTCATAGTATTTGAAATAATAATTTTTTATATTTTGCCTTGAATAATATATGCATTCCAGTTTTTTTAGATATATTAATTTCTGTTTTAGTACAATTGTACTAATTATGTTTAGTAGTTGCTGACCCGAAACACGAACCCTGATTATAAAATATTAATGTCAAATACTATTAAGTTTGTTAAATATTATTAAAGGTATATAATA
>PHNY01300118.1:10344-32362 GCA_003724115.2 Anethum foeniculum
AAATTACGTAATTGCTACGAATTGATCCATGATGAAATCAAATAAGTTAAATTATATAAATAAAAATATATTTGAGAAAAATATAATAACTAACAGACTATTGTATAAAAATATATTTGAGAAAAATATATTATAAAAATTAAACAAATTCAGGGCCTCATTATCATTTTTGAACAGGGCCTCAAGTTGGTTTGAGCCGGGCCTGTCACCAAGCCCATACAACCCATTGGGTTGAAACCCAACAATCCTCCCCTTCAACCCAATACTCCATATCAGATTGAACAGTAACCATCAAGCCATCAACGCCCATTCGCCGATGCCTCCTCTCGAACAAGAATCCTTCATCTCGTTCTTCAAACTTTTGAGAATCACTAAAAACCGTATAGCGACCTCCAAACTACCGTTCTTCATCATAACGGCACATTCATCTACAAAATCATGTGCATCAACCACCACGAGTGCCCTTCCATCCGTTGATTCACCCGATCCTTGCTTTCACAATCTTTCGGCCTCCTTAAGAATAATAACAGCATCATCCAAAATCTTCACCTAGTTGATCAAGCCACTGAAGCAATTGCGATGATCTCTTCCATCTTCTTCCATCTCGAGTCCGGACAAATTGTTCCACGGTGCAAGTCAACCGTCAAACCGCACGTAACTTTGTCAGCAAATCCATCATCGTACTCTGCCATATCCATTGAATCTCGAATTTTCCTCAAACCAAATCATCACGAACATGAACCTCGGCTCTTGATACCACTTGTTAGGAGGAAACACACACACACACACACATACGAGTTTCACAAACCAATGCGGAGTACACACACAATACATATATGACGCGGAAAACCCACGTCCCAAACTTGTATTATTAATCAAAATAATTATCAATAATACATCAATACATAACACCTCAACGGTGTCCCAAACCCAATACTTAAGTCAGACAATGCTCAAGCATACAATCAAATAATAACACCTCAATGGTGTTCCAAACCCGATACTTAAGCCAAACAATGCTCAAGCATCTACCAAACAATACCTAAAGCTGCATCTTAAGTATTCGTTTTGTCTATCAAACAATATGACTGTATATATAGCCACCCCAAACTTAGCCACCAAGACTTACCATATTTGTCGTACAAGTCTTACCATACTTGTTATACAAGCCTTCCTTAAAGTTCCTTTCTTGATGTCCAATCTTCCAACTTTGTGACAAAAACATACCATATATAATAATTGTCTACATACAATCATTATCCAACCTAATTATGATAATAATTGTCTACCCATACAATTATTATCAAATCCAATTATGTCTCGTATCAGCAAGCCCATACAACCAATTGGGTTGAAACCCAACAAACACAAGTGACTAGTTCTTGCTAAGGTAATTGCAGTATCTTCAAGAATTCTTCTTAAGGTCATTATAGAGCCTGTATAGCAGTATACTTATTATATTACCAAGGATTTTAGTTAGAATTAAGCAGATTATTCTGGAAATATTTTTGTTCAAAATACAAGATGTACTAGAGATTAATACTTTATAAATATATTGAAAAGTAATATATTTCGCTTCACATTAAATTTCTTTTCTCTCAACGAAATGATACTGTTGTTTGGTTACTTGATGTTCTTGATTTTATCAATATAATAATAACAGAAAAACATATACAATTTCAGGGACTGATGGATGAAATCACGAATGTGTTAAGTAAGAGAAAGGAGGACGAGGAGCTGAATACTGAGTTGACACGTACTGATATTATTAAATGCATACAATCTGATAGAGTCAGATTTAGAGGAGTAAATATTTCTGGTCTCGATCTGTCTAAATTGGTAGGTTTTTGTACACATATTTAGGCAACTTCCTTTTATTCACAACTCCAAGCACTTTACGTCTATTCATGTCTGCACTTCTCCTACACAAGTATAAGGAATTTAATCATAGCTTTTACAGTTAATTATAGTTGAAGATATCACTCCTCTTTCTGTGTTTTTTTCCTGAATTTGCAGGATCTGTCAGAGGTAGACTTCAGCTATGCATGCATTAAAAATGTGTTCTTCTCACGTGCTAATCTTCAGTGCGCAAAATTTCGGGTGGGTGTCTCGTACTAACCAGTTCTGGTATTTCTGTTCTGTACTATGGTCACTACTTTTACAATTAATCAATATGGAAATGTGAATCTGCTCTTTATATTCATGTTTACAATATGCGTGGAGATTTATGTTCAACAAAGTTAACGTCTGTCTATTATTCTTATGTGCTACTTGCATTTCTCTAACCTTCGATTATCTTTTTAATATCAATACAGGATGTGGATGCTGAGGGTTCAATATTTCATAATGCAACATTGCGCGAGTAAGATTAGTAGATGTGCCTCTCCTAAAATACTTCAGTTACTGAAACTTTTGTTGCTTTTAGTTAATAAGCGTCTTTGAGCTGCCAACATGTACTCCATCATATAAATTTAGCAAATCCATCTAATATGGATTTTAAGAAAATGTTGAGATTTTGAGAAAAACGTCAGAACTGTTGTGAATTCAATGCAGGCCTTTTGTGGACATGTGTCCTTAATTTTTTAAGAAAATGAAGAAACTAGTTTTTTTTAAGGCAATACTAAGACGTAACCTCCTACATGAAAAATCGAAGAGGTATAAATAATGGACCTAATAAGTGCTTTGTACAATCTGGATTGCCACCTCAGATGTTTTTTGTCTTGCCTAGGGAAGATGTGAATTCACAGGAGCCAATCTTCGTGGAGCATTATTAGCTGGAGCAAATCTTCAAAGTGCAAATTTACAAGGTCAACTTACATTTCTTATAGTATAATTACTTACTGACTTTTGTTTTTAGTATAAGAATATTATAACCAGTGGATGACAAGTAACAGTCGGAACAGTTCAAGTGTAAACCCTGGTGTTTCCAGTGTTAACCAGTACATCATGGATTTTAGTCTCTCACAACTGGCTTCAATTGTGAGATAGCAAAAAGAATAAAATGGTTAAGTTCATGTAAAGGTCAAGATATTCAATCCTAGCAGGATCCCATTTCATTAGTTATTTATGAAAATCAAATGGGTGATTTTCTCCCCAGCCATGGGGCACTTGTCAAGCAATTCTTCCTCCAAACATTACTGATCTGCTTTGATATGAAATTGAAACTATTAGGTACCCCCTCTGGCATGTCTGTGTGCATTTGCCTGTATTTTGCTATGTTATTTCTTTAACTATGCTAAAGTGGAAATTCCATCTTTCAGGCTGATTTGACTTTCCTGTTATCTCAAAAATGGAATTATAGTTTGCACTAAAAATATTTATATCATGCTTTGCAGATGCTTGCCTGATAGACTGTAGTTTTTGCGGGGCAGATTTGCGCTCTGCTCACCTACAGGTTTTATGCTGTTTACACTTGTTTGCGTGACTTCAGTCTTTTGCTTAAGACAAACTCAGTGCATCTGATTTTTCATCACACCATCTATTATAAATGGATTTTGAGAACAATATTTTGTATTTTTGCATGATTCTGTAGCCTTTTTAAACATTTTTACTGAGCTAAAGCCTGAGCATGCTTTTGAAGTTGTTGCTGCTGATAGTCGGATGATTTAAGCTCATCGACTAGGTAGCGACTATAACAAGAGTATTTACTAAGAAAAAGTACACTTAATCACTGATGCCAAGTTATGGACCATAGAGGATCTTGTTTCTCCTCTTCTCCATCAGAGCTAGAGTATTAACCAAGAGTATTTGTACATCTTCTTTTGTTGTCTGTGTGCTATTAGAGTGCTGACCTTGTGCTTTTATGTGTGCTTTCAGACCGCTGACCTTACGAATGCCAACTTGGAGGGAGCTAATCTTGAAGGTGCAAATTTAAAGGTAAAATCTCTAAGGCTAATGTAGGATACTCTTAAACTGTATAACATAATGGAAGGACATGAATATCATATAGCCATAGGCCCATAACATTCTCTAAAAAAAATTCTTTAGTTTATATGCATGTAAATAGCAGAAAGAAATCATGAAAGTTTATGTCATGTATATTTTATGTTTAATAATCACTCTTTTTGAATGTTACAATGAACATGATTAGTTAAATGATTTGTAACCATACAATAATAATTTTTACCTATAACATGTTTATGTGCGGTTCCGTTTATATTTTTTCATCGCTAACAGAAAAATGTAAGATATTGGAGTAAACTAGTTATGACTTGTGATTATTAGTTTCATTATTTGTTATTGCATAGAATGTATTGCAAACTGTGCTTCAGTGGTCCGGATAGTCAGCCGACCCGTTAAAATGTAAATAAAATAGATGTAGGGGTTCACAATATTTTATAAATCATTAATAATCTACAAGTAGACGATTCAAACCGTCTCTGCCCGCTACTTTTAGTTCGAGATTTATAATCTCTGTGTATATTGTATAACTTCTAGTCTAAGATTTATAATTACATAGTTCTGATTTTGAATCTAGATTGGAAAGCAGATCTATTGAGCTAGCAGTTTGTTTTGTTATACATTTTACTGCTACTAGTTTGTTTTTAAGCTAAACTGAATTATTCTGATGTGTAATTGTAGGGTGCAAAGTTACATAATGCCAATTTGAAGGGCGCAAACCTACAACGAGCTTATCTACGACATGTGAATCTCCGTGATACTGTAAGTATATGCGTGATGCAACTTTGCCAGTTTGTTTGCATAATGTTCTTTAAGAAGTTGAATGTAAATGCTGGTTCTGATTCCATATCGGTTCCCTAGTCCTTGTTTTTCATACATTACTGATTTTCATGGGTATTGCATTATATTTTGGTTTAATTGGAAGAATAGCTGAAAGTGGTATAAGGTAAAATATGTTAAGAGCAACTCCAATGCTCTTGAGTCCTTACCTATATCTTGCATACGTGGACAAATTTAGGGAATTTAGTCCAAAATACTTGCTCCAACCATCCTCCTCCTTGCCTATAATTTTTAGGTGAGAGAAAATTGATCCCCATATTTGAGTAACCAACTTGGCTCCCNTCATATCATCAATTTAGGTAATCATGTGGGGAATGACATTTCCAACCATGTTATTTCTTAGGATATAGGTAAGAAATATATTTAAAATACTAATTAGATATAATATTTAAGATATAGGTAATGAAAATAGGTAATATCATTGGAGTAAAACAACTTTTTACTTTCCTGTATTTTAGGTAATTATTATTTTATTATATTTTAGGTAACCAATTTGGAGAACCTCCTCGGAGATGCTCTAAGATAACAGACCAGAAAGTGAAGAGAGTTCATGTGGTTCTGAGTGGTTTAATGTTCATAATATTTAACTGGCAAATGCTGCTACCTGATAAGAAAATATAACTCTGGGATTGGGAAAACTTTAGGATATAACAGGTGCGGATTCAACTTGTATGAAAGTGAACCAACTGGAAAATACTTTCGGAAGCGGTGAATTTTTTTTACAAATTTTGTGTTGTAGGCGGGGAACCGGAGATGTCATGTTTTAGTTTTTACCATGTACTTAGTTAATGTGTAT
The DNA here is from genome assembly GCA_003724115.2 of Anethum foeniculum. NCBI lineage: Eukaryota > Viridiplantae > Streptophyta > Magnoliopsida > Apiales > Apiaceae > Anethum > Anethum foeniculum. Next base: position 15,881 of record PHNY01300118.1, read on the forward strand.
ACACTTGTGAAGTCTGACATTGGGAATGGTTCTGTTGCAGCATTTGGAAGGTGCAAAGCTTGATGGTGCAAACTTGCTGGGTGCAATCAGATAACAGCGTAGAGATGGCTTGTAGATGAAATAAATAAATTATTCCCGTGTTACTTATGCAACTTTTTCTTTCTGGATAAGTTTCTTTATGCAACTTTACATTTATACACTGCTATGTATTAATTGCTTGCTTACAAGTAGTTAAAATGGCAATGCAGTTCCATAAATTTAATTTGGAGTTAAGACACAGACAGTGACCAAAAACTTTAGAGATACTAAAATAGAGCAGGGGGGTTGTATAGATTGCGGTGGTCCTAGGAGTAGGAGAATAAAACCCACTAATGTCGGTAAGCATCGTGGAATGCGCACCGTCCGCGTATAAGACGCTCTTAAAATAAGAAAAGTTGTAGTCTGAATCAAAAAAGAAAAGAAAATGTAGGGATAAGATGAGATTCGACTAGGACGTGATGATGAGTGGCAGCAGGAGGAAGGGGACACCCACTTGGCTTGTTTCCGTGAACCTCCCGCTGCTGTACATGTACTAGTTATTCCCTTTCTTTTTCTCTTTACTACTGTTTTAACCCTCTCTCTTCTTTGGCAACAATTCCAAAGTCTGACCCCAGATAATATAATCTCTTAAAATATATTTTATTGTTTTTTGTCTTTTCAAGTATTATGTACTTATATTTTAAAAATAATACTTGCACAATCTTAAATTTTTATATTCAAAATTGAAATTCAATATGTAAGTATGGTTCTTGTACATTCTAAAGTCCGAAAATATTTATAATGTTAAAAAGGGGTACGGATATAGCTACCATACCGCTAAAAGTTTATGCTACATCATGTATGGTAGGATTTTTAAACTTTTTGCAACGTTTGCTCCGACTTTCTCGTGTTAAAAAAGATGAAATTTAAGGATTCTTAATTCGAATTTTTTGATGTGCATACAATAATTGATGAGTTGCCAAATTTTGATTGGTTCTAATTTATTAATGATAATGAACCCTGTATGCAAAAAAAAAAAATCAATTAATAATTAGAAATTATCTCATAAAAGTAACATGAAAATAAGTGGTTATTGCATGAATTTGGGCATATAATTTACGAACTTGTATATCTTACTGTTGTCCGTATGTGTATGTTATTATTGTTGAGTTGGTGAATTATTAATGTATATTTGGAATATATTTAAAAGATTATACATAATTATTTTGAGGAAAGTTTCCTTGGAGACCTCAATCATAAAATAAATTAGATGTCAATTCATATAGTCTTGTAAAGATAAAAATACTAACATAACCATAAGAGTAGGTTAATTGAGGTCGGTAGGACGAGTAAACGGATAAGGTTAAAATTCAAGATTTTTCTTTCCCTACTCTCCCTTGACTGGGTCCTATAAATACCCTCCCTCGTCCGTCTCCATAACTCACTCATTCACATCTCAACTACTATCTTACAAGACACACACAAACATTAACCAAACATGGCCAACATCATCCACAACATCCAGGAGAAGCTAGGCATGGGAGGTGACCACAAAGAAGCAGAGAAGCACAAGGAAGAAGAGCACAAGAAGACTAGCGAACACAAACAAGGTGGTGGAAGCATCATTGACAAGGTCAAGGACAAGATCAGTGGTGGCAGCAGTGAGGACAAGAAGAAGGATGAGCATCATGGAGATGAAAAGAACCATGTTAAGAAAGACAAGAAGGATAAGAAGAAAAAGAAGGATGGTCATGAGAAGAAACATGATGGTGATAGCAGCAGTGACAGTGGCAGTGACAGTGATTAACTAGTGTCCTAACATTAATCATGATCCTCCCCTCCTTGGTTTATGGATCTCTATTTTGTATCTATCATTCTCTGTGATGGATGCCTGCCTACTTATTTATTGTTACTATATGACTGTATTCTGTAAAATAAACAAGGGTTTGATGAGGGGGATTGTTATAATAAACAGTTTTAGTTTTATGCAATTTGGATAAGTTGATCTTTATGGTTTATGACCACCTTAGCATTCTCTACTTTTGTCAAAAGGAAATTAAGATACTTGATTATTGTTTATTTTTAACTAAATTATTCTTTACTTTATTAATGGAGGATCGATGCTTTGACAATAATCCAATTGTCAGTTTGTCACCGGTAATGATACAAGCAATGCATGATGAAGAAATAAGTCAAAATTTTCCAACTCTTACTTTCTATTATCAAAATGAACTCAGATTTGATATTAGAAAAGAAAACAATAATTGAAGCTCAAAAGGAAAACATAATCCGACAGAGCAAGATTAGTGCTCGTTTGACAAATTTTAAATCTGGAAATAAGTTACTTATTTTCAGAAAAAGTACGTGTATATGTACTTTTTCTGAAAATAAGTAACTTATTTCATATTTTAAAAATTAGATTTGATTTTAAATTTGGGTAATAAACATTTTGTATTAAAAACAAATTATAAATATGAAATTTTTAAAAAAAATAAGTAACTTATTACTTATATAATTTAGTTTGCTCGGACGACTGGATAGAAGAATGTTAGCCCTTTTTTAAAGAAAATACCAATGGTTAAAGTCAGATTTGAAAATGGACATTTTAAGGGAGAAAAGGAGAAAAATTGGAAAAAAAATAAAAAAGAAAACCCAGGTCCTCAATTGGAAAGTAACTCAAGTCCTCGAAAAACTTATACAACGGCCAGGACCAACCCATTCAAGTTTGGGCCAAACAATTAACCCGACTATGTAAAAGATCCAGTGCTCGGGTCCGCTTCTGATCATCTACTGGTGTTTTGAACAAGACACTGAAACATTTGAAGGAAAGTTGAAAATTTTCATAATCATGGAGATCTAAAATATATTTATGGAGATTCCTTTAGACTTCGGCCTTCCTAGCCGTTAGACCCCCGTTGGTCACAAAAGCTAATGAAAATTTTGGAAACAGGAGTAGAATATACAAGTGCCAAAAAGTACCAAATGTCAAGTCTTTCTTAAATAACGAATTAGTCCTCCTCGCCAAAATCTCAGCTAAAAATGGCATTTGGACACCATCGAATACTAATAATTATGCTGTTTTTATTGGAATTTTGGAAAAATTAAAATGCTCTTCACAAACCTTTTTTGCTGGCTTGTCTTGACACATTACCATCAAAGAACAGGTCCCGTGGATCAGGTCGGATCCTCAGACCACATGAAGTTAATGGATATCACTGTCTATTTAGATCCAACTAGGTAAATGCCAACTTATGTTCAATAAAACTTACTTAGATAACTTTATTCTCTTGAGCAATGTTAAAGATCCCGAAACATTTATTAAATAATGCACTGAATGATACAGGCCCATAGTGGTACACCTATATTCATATTTGCATTTCTGGTATAGCTAGTTGGGCTGGAGTTTAGAACAAGTATAAACGCCATTCAGTAAGGCGTTGATCAAAAGGCCTGGTATAAACGCCATTAGCTACTGCGTTTATAGCTGAGACAGATGCGCATTTGGATGCCAAAATATCCTTGCAACGGTTGCTTGACAGTCAACACATAGTGCAAACTCGAGAAACCTGCCCTAATGTTTTCCAACAAAATGAAAAGAAAATACAGTTTAGCACTTAGATAATTCAAAATGACCATTTCTATGGAACAGGGTAGGGGCTGACTTGTACTTATGTCTGCTAGGTACGGCTGACTTGCATGAAATGCCGATTTAGTAATTTGTTTCATTTTCGCATTGTTCTTCGGATCAGTTATGGGTCAATAGGACTGTGCTTGTGTCATGACTTTCGAAGAGTCGAAGTGTGTGGGATCACAATATATCCAATTGTTATTTGGTGTCCAGAGCTGATCATTAGCTGGAGAAATGTTGTTGAGGCATCAGCATCTAGATGATTTTCGGCTACTATGCAGGAATCTGAATCCTGAACTGTCCTGGTATTTGTGCCTAGTTTATTAGACAATCAACAATGTTGTATTGTGCACAACTATGTACATCAACCAAATGTTCCACAAAAGACACACAAAATATCATAACCATACACAAAATGTTGACATGTTGTACTCATTAAACAAATTTTAACTTGTATGAAGTTATTTAATTCTTTTGTAAGTTGGACACCGAATAGAACAAGTCTAGCATTGTTTGTTACACCATGTGGCACAACCTTGTTAATGCCGGCCATTCTTTCCCTTCCCCCTTATATTTATCACCTACCTAACCTTTCTCATTAACTTACTTCCCTCACTAATTCTCTCTTCATGGCTTTTGCTCTTTCTTTAACAATAAACACTACTCCACTCCAATATTGATTCGTAGTAACGAGCTTGGAAATTTACTCATATAATTGATAAAGATTATGGATAGGCTTATAAGCTTAGAGCCATCAAACCTTGTGGCAATCAGAATTGAAAAGGGCCAGAGATGTTATGGTGAGCTGACATTACGCAATGTTATGCACACTATGCCCGTGGCATTTCGCTTACAACCCATGGACAAGAATCGTTACACCGTCCGTCCTCAATCCGGGATTATATCTCCTCTTGCTACCCTTACAGTTCAGATCACTTATGAATCACCTCCACATTCTCTTCTTCCCGAATCGTTTCCCTATTGTGATGATACATTCTTGTTGCATAGTGTTGTTGTACCTGGTGCAGTTGCGAAAAATCCGGCCTCAACGTTAGATACCATTCCTACTGAATGGTTTACTACTAGGAAAAAACAAGTTTTTATTGATAATGGTATAAAAGTCATGTTTGTTGGATCTCTGGTTTTAGCCCAACTTGTTTCCATCGGTGCTATGGATGAAATTAGAGATGTGTTGGAGAAAAGTGATCCCGCTTGGAAGGCTGTTGAGTCAGCTGATGCTGATGGCCAAACTCTACTTCATTTGGCCATTAGTCAAAGCCGCCCTGATCTGGTGCAGCTTCTACTGGAGTTCAAGCCTGATGTTGAGGATTCCAGTGGGTCAGGTTCGACTCCACTAGAAGCTGCAGCTTCATCAGGAGAGACTCTGATAGTAGAGCTCTTGTTGGCTCATCGAGCCAACATGGAAAGATCAGAGTCATCCACATGGGGTCCGATTCATTTTGCTGCTGGTGGTGGACATGTGGAGATTCTTAAGCTTCTTTTACTCAAGAACGCTAATGTTAATGCGCTTACTAAAGATGGTAACACCGCGCTACACATAGCTGTCGAGGAAAGGCGAAGGGACTGCGCCAGACAATTGTTGACAAATGGCGCAAGAGCTGATATCCGCAATTCTAGTGATGGCGATACCCCATTACATATTGCAGCAGCATTAGGGGATGATCATATGGTTAAGCTATTACTTCAAAAGGGGGCTAACAAAGATATTCGTAATAAAGTTGGTAAAACTGCTTATGATGTTGCAGCAGAGCACGGGCACAACAGGTTATTTGATGCTCTCCGTCTAGGGGAGAGCTTAAGTATAGCTGCACGAAAAGGAGAAGTGAGGACTATGCAAAGGCTCCTTGAGAATGGAGCCTCTATAAATGGCCTCGATCAGCATGGCTGGACTGCACTGCATCGTGCCTCGTTTAAAGGATGGCTTGATGCTGTTCGAACACTAATTGAAAAAGGCATTGACATTAATGCCAAAGATGAGGATGGTTACACTGCTTTGCATTGTGCTGTTGAGTCCGGACACGTTGAAGTGATTGAACTCCTTGTCAAGAAAGGGGCTGATGTTGAATCAAAAACTAATAAAGGTGTTACAGCAATTCAAATTGCAGAGGCTCTGAATTATTCAGGAATTACAAGGATTTTGGTATATGGAGGTGCTACAAAAAATGGTTCAGCTTCGAAATTTGAACTGCCTCCAACTTCACTAGTGTCATTTGGGAAGGGAAAAAGAGACCAACAAATTATGGACAATGCAGCGATTAAGAAGAAGACTGTGGTGCCTCCAAGGAGTGTTCGGAGCAGCTATGATCGGACTAGAACAGCCACTGTGATGTAGCTAATATAGCTGCAGGAAAAATGAGTTTTGGGCTAGCTTTTTGGGTCAATTCAACGTTGGATTGGACTTCCAAAACTGATGCATGTTCATTTCTGTTATTATAATTTGTAAAGATTTACGGTGCTCGTCAAGTATACTTGTAATACACTTTAGTTAAAGACCTTTTAGAACGCTGGTTTTATAATCGTGCAATATTCCGGGACTTGATGTTTACCTGACATTTTTCAAACTCGTAGAAAACTACTCCACCGTTTCTTTCATTCCCGAGAGAGTATTTGGTAGGTATTTTAAGGTGCATATAACGTATAATTTCATAATTAATTTTTAATTTTTTTTCCTTAATAAAAATTTAAATATTCAATTTTTATTTAAAAATATAAAATCGTAAAAATAAATTACAGAACTATATTTTATATGCACCTCAAAATATATGTCCGACACTCCGAAATATTAAAATTGGGTGGGGTGGAACGAGTAAAATTTAGCACCGTTACGATCTCACTTCAAACTTGCGAAATAAAATATAGAGTTTAATGCAATATATGTACATGTAATTTAGTGAAAATTGAAGAATGTACCTATAATTTAAATAATGTGAAGTGTGCACTTTAACTTTCTCATTTAAAATACTTTCTCTGTTTTTTAATATTTGACGCTTTGACATTTGGCACACATTTTTAGGTGTTTTGACCGGGTAGGTAAAATTATAATTTTTAAAATTTTCTTTTTCTGAATTAAAATTTTGATTGTATATTTTAATTCAGAAAAAGAAAATTTTAAAAATTATAATTTTTGTTATCCGGTCAAAACACCTAAAAATGTGTGTCAAAAGTCAAAGCGTTAAAAATTAAAAAACAGAGGGAGTATGTATCTTAACTTTCGAAGTTAGTGCAATATATTGTTAATTTATGATTAATATAATTAATTAAAGTTTCATTTATAAAATAAATTAAAATATACTTTAGAAACATAATAATTGATGAATAAAAAAATATATAATAATTAGTATTATATTAATTGGAATATTTTAAATATAATGATTTAATTTAAATTACACATATGATATATATGTTTATAAAAACATCATGAATTATATTATTTGTAACGCCCCCAAATTCGGGGTCAGAGGATTTGGTCGTCATTGAAATCTCATAAATAAAATCTGTTTAATCAAAAATAATCACCAAATAATGTCCGACAGTTGAAACATAATATCATACTTCAACTAAACCAAGATCTTTTAAATTACAGTTCTAAAAACAAGAATCCAAAAATCCAAAATATATAACTCTTTCTTTTTCTTTTATTACACTTTTCAACAATTAGCAAACTCAAAACTTAACCCGCTAGTATAACTTCGAAAAGAAGTATACTAGGCCCAATCTAAACGATAATATAATTAATATAATTAAAACAACTTAATACAATAATATTTACACTATTTCGAATACCCTGGCACCATCTTCACAGATATAGTTCTTCTTCTTCTTCTTCTTAACTATGCAGCTAAACTCCGCCAGTCTAACTTTCACTGGAAGGTTAATTTAAAATAGGCAAGTATGAGCAAAAGAAGTGCTCAGTAAGTATAACAGGAGCATAATATGATAGTTCAAAACAGTTTCGAATAAAACTGATATCTGCTATCAAGCTGACTTTTATAACAATAAATTTATTTGAAGCAAAGAAATGGTCAAGGAATTCCATATTTTATTCCTTAACAGTCTCAAATTCATTTTCATATTTTTCATCACTTTTTCCTCATAAATCTTTTGATAGTTAATCAACTGAAGATATAACAATAATTTAATCTCAACCACAATTGGAGTTCATAAAACAGTATTCACAATAATATCTGAAAGACAGATAAACAACAATATCTGAACAGTAAATAAAGCTATTATAAGCTTTAACAGTAAACGATAATTTTTAGATTGGTCTTCCACAGACGGACGTACTATCACAGCTGATCAATTCCCTGTAATAGCACATAAGCCTGTTTCGTAGAAGCAGTCTCAACACATAGGTACCAAATATAAGCCAACACAATGGCATTTGGCAAAAGTGGTATTATAAATATTTCATATAATACCTAGCCCATACTGGACCGCCGTCAACGGCCGCTTACGCCAACAATCCAATCATAAAATAATTTTTCCGTAAAGGAATCGAATCAATCGAAATCCTTATTTCAATAACTCCCCATTTCACATGGTCTGGAGTAATCACGACAACTGATGGCGATATAACTAGAATAATTAGTTATTCGCTAAATCACACAACAAATTACTATTTATATAGAGAATTTTAGGATAGCATAGTTATTCACTATCTATCGAAAAAGAAATTTCCTTCTAGTAGAATATTTACCAGAATAACATGATGTCAATAATCCGTTGATTTCATGGACACAATGTCCCACAAGAATATTCATAAAACAGTACAGTGTTCGAGGATATAAAATTAATCTATTTTGAGTTATACTAGCAAAACAGTACTTACATAATCAGAATCACACATTTTGATATATAAAACATTTAACTATTCTGGAAGTAGAATAGTGAAGGAATACTTGCCTTTGGTCCTTAGCGATCACGCACACTCGCAATAACATAAGTATCTCATTATGTCGTTTCATGACATCACCAACTTTATTCCAATAACTCTTTGACCTGCCGCTACTGCGGTCGCTAAAAGCCTGACATGCAATCTCAGTCAACTTCTCTTTATCCAATCTGTCTGGTTTTGAAAATCTCGAATGACCCGCATCTATAATTAAAAGATCCACTTTAATCATCTAAACGAGAATTACTCAACAGACTGCTTAACTATAAACCTGTCGTCTACCCAAACGATAACCCCTAATGCGGAGTAATAACATGCATTAACTAATCACACAACTAATCACAGTTGAGCACATAGACATATAATTCACATAGCACGTAAACACATAAGTCATATAACACATAACTCAATTCATCAAACGATTTGGCTTGGTGCTTTTAAAACAGAAATCGGGTCAAAACAATTTTTAGTAAAAACCTGACTCAGAAATGATTGTAAAAGACTCGTCCTTTTGAAAGAAAAGGAATTGCGTCTTGAAAGTAATTTTAATAGAAGTAGAATATTTTTCTGAGTCCTTAGACGTTCGTCTCGTTAAAAACGGACAAACGATTGAATTGTTATTGAACTATTACGAATAAATCAATTAATAATTAAATTAATTGATTTATCGAATTAATAATCAATAAACAAAATATTTTTCATGATCTTTAGAAATTAATTAAATTATTTCTTTCAAATTTACAATAATTGAATTATAATTAATTATATTTTAATTATATATTAACTAATAAAATTAATCAATTAAACGAATTTAATCAATTAATTAATTAATTAACCAACTAAAATAAATTAACAATAATTAAATTAAATAAATTTAGAATTCTGAAATAATTTAATCATATTTTTAATATCTTAATTAATTAAACTAACTAATCATTAATTATGATAAATTAATTTAATTTATTAAACCAAACCAAACCAAACATACTCAGTATATTCCGCTTAGAGCGAGGTCTGAGGAGGGTAAGATGTACGCAGACCATGCCCCTATTCCGAAAAATAGGGAGGCTGTTTCCGTGAAGACCCCCGGCTTAGTGCACGACAAGAAACATGTGTATATGTGTTATACCTGAGCCCATGACTCTCTTCATTATTAGGATTAGTAAATATTAGGATTTTTATAATTATTTTTAAAACTAAATTCCCAGAAAAACTTTTATAAATCAGATTGGGGGTATTTTGAATCAAAAGCAGGTCAACCAATCGGGTTACCAAGAACGAACGGGGTCGGGCTTGAACCCCGACCGGATTCTGGGGATGAACCCAATTTCTGGTGGGTTCGCCGGACCTGCGATAACCCCGTTCTTGGTCCAACACGACCAGGTCGCACCGTTTACTCACCCAAATCTACTCAATAACAGTCCAGAAGCACGATTCTAGCCATAATACACTCAAAAAATCGGTACATCACCGATTCTGATCAGAAACAAGCAAAATCGGGAATAATTCCGGCCAAGAACTCGATATATATAAAACCTTAACCAAATTCAATGATTTTTGTATGAAAACAAAGCTTATGATCATACAAACTTGGTCACATAATCAAAATCAGTAAATGAATAACAATTAATTCGGAAAAATGAACTGAAACTCCGGCCATAAACAAAAGCTCGAATTACCGACACTAAACACTACAAATTAATACTTAAATCGACTCTAACAATCATTCTAAAGCTGCCTATAACATCCAAATCAACAAACGATTCACAGATATCATGAACCCAAATCAGGTTAAAAACGAAAATGATGAATTCAAGAAATAGGCAACCTTAAGCTGTGATTTAGGTATGGTTGGAAAGAGCTCGAAGAGAGCTTCAATTTGATACCAAGATCACTTCAAACGGATCAGTATAGCTCTTGAAATCGATTGATGAAGCTTAGGAACGAATTAACCTTAAAAAAATAATTCTGATAATTATCTGAAATTTTGATTTTTGTATATAATTTAAAATTGATTTATGGCTATTTATATTTACGGGAAATTAATATCCCATAATTCAATTTAACAATACATTGATCACATAACTAAAATAATTATCCCGAAATATTTATTTTACGAGGAAACATTATTTTAATAATATTTTTAATTAAATATAAACTTTACATCAAAATTCCCTAAATTTAACGTACGTTTCAGAAATGCAATAACAACGAGCCGATAAATCATTCTTGATTTTATAAGAATGAAAATACAATTTTTGCAGGGTTTCACGTCCCGGTAGGGTTCCGATTCGATAACTTTTATTAAATCGAAATATTTCCTAAATTAGAAATAAACCCCGAAAATAGTTGTAAAACATTTCACCTCACGCAAAACGATACAAAACACATATATGCAACATACGCTATTTAAAACAAGTCTAACGAGCATATAATTTCACATGAATGCATTTTAAACACGTAACAATTATCTTAAAAATAATCTGATCCTTAAGGGACCATATATAATATTTTTCACGTAATATTTTATGGCCAGAAATATTTTAATTTATATAAACACATCATATTTCATTTTAACAGGTAATTAAACGATCATAAAATATTTTATTTGAATATTTTCACCGCTCACCCGATATCAGGGCAGACAGGGATAAAATACCTGTAAAATATAAATTTTGATTTTTTTCAAATGACATAATTAAATATGTCCAAAAATTATGAAATTATCAAGTTTATCACAGATATGCACATTTCACATTCTAGAATATTTTTATACTTTCAATAAATAAACTTTTGAACCCGGATGAAATTCCGGTTATAATTTTGACGCAAATAAAATATTTTCTCGATCACTAAAATTTTAGAACAAACTCAATTTTCCATTATCGATAAAACGATCGGCCTTTAATAAAATTCTGAAAATAGTAAAAGTAAATAAGTACTTTCACAACCTTGACAGGGATCGATACCATACTTATAAATTAACATACTGGCCAATTTAAAATCAAGAATACCATACACAGGAATAAAATATCCACAATTTTTATTCATTTACTAATAAAACAATCACATAAAATGTTCAAACAATAATAATTAAAATTATGAAAATACGGGATATTACATTATTCAACAAAAAATTATACTTCGTGCATATATTTATTAGCTACTACTTTAATCATGATAAAATAAAATTTGTTTTACTTATAAATATTTGGTTTTTTAAATTGCATATGAATGTAGTTATATATTTGTTAATAATACTTTAATTAGCATTAATAATTACGAATTAACAATAATTATGTACTAAATTAGAATGTTAAAGTACGCATTTTGCATTTTTAAACCTATAGTACATATTTTGCACTAAATTAAAAAGTTAAAGTACACATTTTATATTATTTGAACTGTAAGTACATATCTTGCATTAAGAGTAAACTACATATACACGTTTTGCATTTTACTCTAAAATGTATAGAATGGTACGACAATTTCTCATATCGATCCAAAACATGTTTTTAGAAAGGGTCATGATCCCTAACAATCGCTTGCCCGAATCATTTCTTGCGAAATTTTTTTTGTGAATAGATTTAAAACATGAAAGTCAGAAGAATTTGTCGATACTTAAATGAGCAATCTTCCATTTGGAGCACATCTTCTATTCTTTTTTGACTATCTTTGTAATATTCCGATATTTTTATAATTATTTTTAGTTAGATTATTTTATTTTCAGTTATTAAATAATATTAGTGAGTGATAATGAAAATTGATTTGTGTAAATTTAATTGCATTTTAGAATCAGGATATTGTTTTAAGAACATTAGTTTATTCCATTTTTTTCAAATAAATAAATAAATATTAGTTTAATAAAAAAAATGAGGGTTTTTAAAAGAATAAGAGAAACAAAAAAAAGAATAAGAGAAAGAGTTTTTTTTTTAAAAAAAGGAAGAGTTAGGATTTGTAAAAAAAAAAAGATCAAAACTTACGTTAGTTTTATCAAAAAGGAGGAGGAGAAGAGAGAAGAGATGATGAAAAAGATGAGGAGCAAAATCTTATCGGATATTATGAATTTAAAGTTTAAGGAATTAGGGTTCTTGTTTTTTGGGGTTCTAAATTTGATGGTTAGCATTCTCGATTACTAAGCTTTCAAGGTACGGATTCTTTGCTATTATCTTTGTCTTCGTATCATTTATCCAATTTTGTATGTATTGTATTACAATTCTGATTCTTGTAAATTTTGTATCTGATTCATTATCCATCAGAATTTTTTGAGCTTATACTCGTTGAAAAGGTCTTTTGATAATTTGTAACTTTTATTCTTTGCGTTTTTCGAAATTCTGCATAAAAGTATGTCAAAATCGGCCTTTTTTTGCAATCTGATTGTTTGATTCAAGTTGATATGCCGTAACTTCTAAAATTCATAGTAAATTGAAAATTTGTTCAAATATAATGAGTAATACCATTCTGGAAATCTCTTTTTGATATCTGCCTTTTGTGTGCACATTCTGCTGTCATATTTTGCGATTTCAATGTCTAAAATATTATAATACTACTGTAATCAGGGGCTAATTCTGTTCTGCAGTACGCAAATATTTGTTTTCTGAATTCGTTACTTGTTCGTTTTTAACGAGCCTTACCGACTCAGAATTTTCTACGTTTTTCATGTTTCGTACTTTTTCAGATAAATTCATCTTCTTAGAGTAAATTGGCATTCTTTGGAACTGATCAGATTTGGCTTTGTCATAAATAGTGTTTTTGTACGATTTTTGGTTTATGAATTGGATTATTATGTTTTGAGGTTATTTTGTTTATATATACAATACAGGATATGTAAAATATTAGGATATGTGATATTTGATTATGTGTTTTGAGGTATTTATAATATATGTATGATTTGGAAGATATTTGATTATTGGGTAGCATTGTGCTTAATGTCATGCAAGCCCCTGTAAGATTTTGATATTGAGTAGCATTGTGCAAGCCCCTGTAAGACTTTGATATTGTGTAGCATTGTGCAAGCCCCTGTACGATTTTGATTTTAGGTAGCATTGTGCTTATTGCTGCGCAAGCCCCTGTAAGATATTGGGTGGCATTTGTTTTGTGCTATGCAAGCCCCTGTACGTTTTGATGACTACATATTTCCGGAGATCTGAAAATGTAGGACATCCCGTAATTGTAAGATCATCTCCCATGTAAGTTTTTTTTTAGCATTATTTGTAAGCGTGTGTTTATGATTAAGAGTATGATTACAGTTTATCATTTATGATTTCGATTATTTTGTTTGTGATTATTATGTGTAAGTGATAAGAATATTTGTAAGAGTATGATAAGTTTTGGGTGGAAAGCATTTATTTTTATTTTGTGACTTGAGTTGAGTATCCATTTTTGGTAATATTGTCTCAGTCACTATTTCTATTGTTCTTCATTCAAGTATCTAGTTGTGTCTTAGCCTCGTCATTTTAATCTTAGCCTCGTCATTTTTAATCTTTTTTTTCCAGTTATGCTTTTTTTGATATCCGTATATGAGCCTTTCGCTCACTGCCGGTCCATTGTTCTCTTTGTTTTTCTCCTGCAGGTTATTCTTAATAGGTGGGTTTCTTTTGGGAAGAGTGCTCCACTAAAATTTTATAAAATTTACAACTTCCTAAAAATCATAAAACTTACAATTCTTGAATTAAAATATAACTAAATTGTCCAGCTACACCGACAAATACTAACATAAATCTAAGAAAGGACTAAACTTCTCAAACTTCTTAAAATGACGGGGCTAAGACACAACCGAATACTTGAATGAAGAACAATAGAAATAGTGAATGGGACAATATTAACAAAAATGGATACTCAACTCAAGTCACTAAATAAAAATAAATGCTTTTCACCCAAAACTTATCATACTCTTACAAATATTCTTATCACTTGCACATAATAATCACAAACAAAATAATCGAAATCATAAATGATAAACTTAATCATACTCATAATCATAAACATACGCTTACAAATAATGCTCAAAATAACTTACATGGGAGATGATCTTACACTTACAGGATGTCCTACATTTTCGGATTTCCGGAAATATGTATTCATCAAAACGTACATGGGCTTGCATAGCCCAAAGCAAATGCTACCCAATATCTTACAAGGGCTTGCACGTCAATAAGCACAATGCTACTCAAAATCAAAATCGTACAGGGGCTTGCACAATGCTACCCAATATTAAAATCTTACAGGGGATTGCACAATGCTACCCAATATCAAAATCTTACAGGGGCTTGCATGACATTAAGCACAATGCTACCCAATTATCAAACATCTTCCAAATCATACATATATTATAAATATCTCAAAACATATAATCAAATATCACACATCCAAATATTTTACATATCCCATATTGTATATATATAAAAAAAAACTCAAAACATAATAATCCAATCCATAAACCAAAAATCGTACAAAAGCACTATTTATGATAAAGCCAAATCTGATCAGTTCTAAAGATTTCCAATTTACTCTAAGAAGATGACTTTATCTGAAAAAGTACGAAACACGAAAAACGTAGGAAATTCCGAGTACTTTCCAGAATGATAAGGCTCGTTAAAAACGAACAAGTAACGAATTCAGAAAACAAATATTTGCGGATTGAAAAACAGAATCAGCCCCTGATTACAGTAGTATTATGATATTTTAGACATCGAAATCGCAAATTATGACAATGGAATGTGCACACAAAAGGCAGATATTGAAAAGAGCTTTCCAGAATGGTATTATAATATTTGAACAAATTTTTAATTTACTATGAATTTTAGAAGTTACGGCATATCAACCTGAATCAAACAATCAGATTGCAAAAAAGGCAAATTTTGACATACTTTTATGCAGAATTTTGAAAAATACAAAAAATAAAAGTTACAGATTATCAAAAGACCTTTTCAACGAGTATAAGCTCAATAAATTCCGATGGATAATGAAATTTACAAGAATCAGAATTGTAATACAAAACATACAAAATTGGATCAATAATACGAAGACAAAGATGATAGCAAAGATTCCGTACCTTGAAAGCTTAGTAATCGAGAATGGTAATCATCAAATTCAAAACCCCAAAAACAAGAACCCTAATTCCTTAAACTTTAAATTCATAATATCCGATAAGATTTTGCTCATCGTCTTTTTCTTCATCTCTTCTCTCTTCTCTCTTCCTTTTTGATAAAACTAATGTAAGCTTTGATCTTCTTTTTTTACAAACTCTAACTCTTCCTTTTTTTTTAAAAAACTCTTTCTTTTATTCTTTGTTTTTTGTTTCTCTTCTTCTTTTAAAAACCCTCATTTTTTATTAAAACTAAAATTTATTTATTTATTTGAAAAAATGCAATAAACTAATGTTCTTAAAACAATATCCTGGTTATAAAATGCAAATAAATTTACACAAATCAATTTTCATTATGACTCACTAATATTATTTAGTAACTGAAAATCAAATAATCTGACTAAAAATAATCTTAAAAATATCGGGATATTACAATCTTTGCAAGATTTTTTTTAATCCATTTTTCATAAATTTCTCCTTAAATTTGATTGTGTGCTTGCAACTTGTACTATGTAGAAATTAGACTGATATAAGTACACATATCTAAATTTAAATTAATTAATCATTTAAATTAATCATTTTTTAATAAAAATAAACGGCCAATCTCTATCGTTAATACGATATATAAAATAATATCATATAGCTTAAACTAATATAAATAATTAAATAAACAATATTTTCACCTAATTTTATTATCGGTTGGATGCTTTTCAAATATTGATTATAAACAGCACTAATAAAAAAAAATTCTTCTACAACTTTTAAAACGAGAAATTGACCAAAACTAACTATATATATATATATATATATATATATATATATATATATATATAT
>PHNY01300120.1:5165-30243 GCA_003724115.2 Anethum foeniculum
CATCTTGGTTGTTCCTAGATGTACCGAGTATGGTGTGCTATGAGCTTCCGTCTTAAACTTCAAACTTCCATTTGCCAATATCTTAAAGTCCATTGCCTTTCCGCTTTCCACTTCAAGTTTTCATTTATTCAACTCAGTGTCTTCGACCTGACCTTGCTTAATTCTTTCAAGAAGTGTTGACTCAATATTCATTTTATCTAATCTATTGGTAATCAACTCAATTTCTGATCTACTAATATCTTCTTGAAGAGGCTTGGGCAACATCCTTAAAACTGATAGGTTACCATGAACCTTTCTACTAAGCGCATCAGCAACTACGTTCGCCTTGCCCGGATGATACATAATCTCACAATCATAATCCTTGACTAATTCCAACCACAGTCTTTGCCTCATATTCAACTCTTTTTTAGTAAAGAAATATTTCAAACTCTTATGATCCATAACATTTCTCTCCATACAAATAATGCCTCCAAATCTTAAGAGCAAATACAACTGCTGCCAACTCCAAATCATGTGTATGATACCTTTTTTCATAATCTTTTAATTGTCTAGAAGCATATATGATAACCTTACCATTTTGCATCAGCACGCATCCAAAACCCTGCTTAGAAGCATCACTATAAACCATAAATCCACCTGATCCTGATGGAATAGTAAGAATTGGAGCAACTAAACGATTCTTCAATTCTTGAAAACTCCTTTCACAAGCATCCGTCCACTCAAACTTATGACTCTTTCTCGTCAACTGTGTTAATGGGATAGCAATCTTAGAAAAACCCTCAACAAATCTTCTATAATATCCTGCCAATCCAAGAAAACTTCTCACTTCTGACGCATTGGTTGGTCTACTCCAGTTGCTAACAGCTTCAACTTTTACTGGGTCCACTGAAATACCTTCTCTTGATACTATATGCCCTAAGAATGCCACTTTCTCCAACCAAAACTCACATTTCTTAAACTTGGCATATAATTTCTCTTCTTTTAGCTTTTTTAAGGTCAGTCTCAAATGCTCTTCATGTTCTTCACTAGATCGAGAGTACACTAAAATATCATCTATAAATACTATCACAAACTTGTCAAGGTAATCCTTAAATACTCTGTTCATAAGATTCATAAATGCCGCTGGAGCATTTGTTAGTCCAAATGCCATCACTAGAAACTCGTAATGACCGTACCTTATTCGAAAAGCGGTTTTGGGTATATCTTCTTCTCTTATCTTCAACTGATAATACCCAGACCTTAAATCAATCTTTGAAAACACTATAGATCCTTGTAATTGATCAAAAAGGTCATCGATTCTTGGAAGAGGATATTTATTCTTAATAGTAACCTTATTTAACTCCCTATAATCGATGCACATTCTCATAGTTCCATCCTTCTTCTTCACGAATAACACTGGGGCTCCCCATGGTGAGAAACTAGGTCTAACAAATTTCTTTTTTAATAGCTCGTTTAGTTGAGATTTTAATTCTTTCAATTCTGCGGGGGCCATCCTATAGGGTAAGTATTATTGTATAAGTCGTGTTATAGATATATATTAGTTATGTTATCAAATAGTTTGGACTGGTATACTTCTTGTTGAAGTTATATCATTGGCATAAGTTCTGAGCTCATAGATGGTTGAAAGAGAGTAATAAAGAGGAAAAAAATATTTATGGAATTTGGATTCTTATTTCTAGCACTATAACCTAAAAGATCTTGGTACAGTTGGGGTCGAAAATGTTATATTTCAATTGTGGAATAACTCGTGGTGGTTGTTTATTGTTAAACAGGTAGTTTTCTGATGAGATTTCAGCGTGATGACCAAATCCTTTAACCCGGATTTGGGGGCGTTAGAAAGATGGTATTTTCATTTGTCAAGCAAAAATATATCAGGGAACCGTTAAAGAATTTGACTTAAAAGATTCATCATTTACAAACACTCCCATCTATACAACAACCATATCAAATCTTGATCTCAAAAGAAGAAAGTTGACTTTAAGGTCTACAGGGTTATGTTTGGTTCTCTGCTCTACTTAACAACTAGTGGACCGTACATAATATATGCTACAGGTTTGTGTGCAAAATTTCAAAGTGATCCAAATGAGTCACACTTGATTGCAATCAAGAGAATTTTAGATATATCGAGAGAACTCCAAACCTTGATTTATGGTATCTAGAAGATTTAAGGTTTGACTTTGTAGGTTATTCAAATTCAGATTTTACAGGGTGCAAGATTAAAATAAAAAGTACTACTGGGAGTTGCCAATTTCTTGGTGGAAGATTGGTATCATGATTTAGCAAGAAACAACATTCTGTCTCAAATTTCACAGCAAAAGCTGAGTAAATTGCAGTTGAAAGTTGTTGTGCACAGATTCTATGGATGAAGAATCAACTTTTGGATTATGGACTAGTTTTGAACAGTGATCCTATATTTTGTGATAAAATTACTGCCGTTGCAATTTCTGATAATCCTCCCAACTCTCCAAAATAAAGTATATTGATATCAAACATCACTTCATCAGGGAGCATGTGAAAAAAGGAACTATCAAATTACACTACATTCCACATGATAAGCAGCTTCCAGATATCTTTACCAAGCCTCTGGATGAAAGCACCTTGGTAAGTGAGTTGGGTATATTGATTCTACATTGCTGAGTTCAAAAATATCATGTTTGATTAGTATGTAAAAATTCATCTACAGAAAAAAGATTAAGTAATTTCATGGCTTTTAGTATTTTGATGAAATCATGAATCATATGATGAAGTTTCTCTAAATATCTGTATATGAAATGTTTAGAAGCATTGTTGTAAAAAATTTTAAGTGTTAGAGAAGTTTACTGATACTGACAAAAAATTCTATAATCAATCTACTGTCAAAAAAGTTACCGTTGTTGTTGAATAAAAGTTCACTGTCAATATAGTAGAATGGTACTGTTATGCTAATATTTGAGCTAATGTTATTATTAAAAGTTTATTGTCTTAATATAGCACCCATGTTACTATCAAGGATTAAACATACTGTCAAATCTTACTGTCAAGCACCAGCACCTGGAATTATTGTCATGGATAAAGATATTAACGAAATATTGTTGTCAATTTTAGTGTTTCTGCCCTAGAGACAACACTATTATATTTTAGTATTAGACATTTAGATTATTAAGTTTATGTTCTATTAACTATTCTCTTCTCTAATTTATTAAGTCTTAATTTACTGCGATATAAATGTTAAATTAATAAATGTCCTTGGAATACGATATTCATTCTCTATCTCTAAGTATGTGACTTAGAAATGAGATTATGAGAATAATATCGAAATTCATAGAGGTCTCTAGTCGAGTATTATTATTATAGGACAATAATAATGCCTTAAGACTGGTGTGTTTGTTGACTGATGATCACATCTCGTTGATCATAAGTATAGCGATACTAAAGTTAAAATACAAGCCCATGTAAATATATATGGTGCTGGATAGACCCAATATGAGATTATATATGTCTGTTGTGTCATAAGTAATTCTCACAGTGATAATAATGTAATGCTCCTTAGACTTGAAATCATTATATTTCTATACGAGAATTAATGTACTTTGATTACATTAAAAGTTACCTTTGACTGGCTAATGATTAAAGTGTACTTCGGGTATATTATAAATCGTATGAGAAATATGAATGATCTAGAAATGATTTAACCTTCCTATTTTAGGAGTGATATTATTGGCCTCCTATGTGAGCTAGACTATGAAAGCGTGGTCGTGCTCAAATGTTGATTTGATATAATAGTCTATTCAGTGATCAAGGAAACCTAGATTTTACTATGAAGAGGATGGAAGAGGATGGCACATAACATGCCTCGAGTTTAATCTATAATATGTGGTTAAAGCGATTATATTACATTGTACATTATTCACGAAAGGTTTAATTGATCATCGATTTAATTATTATTACTTGGGTAGTAATGATGTATTACTAGATGTCACTCATTGTTTACGATTTTAAATTAGATTTGAAATGCGTTGCCAACATAATAATAACCTATAGGGTCACACACAAAGAATGCTTGAATGATTATTTAATTTAAATTAAATTAAAGTAATTCGAATTATTTATTAAGTATGACATAATAAATTTGATAAATAATGATATTCGAATTCACTAATATTAATTTTGAAATTTATTTGTTGAATAATTAAGTGAGACTTAATTATAATACAAATAAGAATTTCAAATCAATAATAACTCCTAATTAGTTAAGAGTTATAATTCTTTTTTTTTTACTTTCTATATAGTATCTCTTGTGGATGATTTTTAAAGTTAGAATTTTATTAAAAACCCTAACTACTAAGAGAGAAGAGGGAGAGAGCAAAAAGAAACAATTTTGTGCTAGTACACATCTGATCCTTGAGTTCAAGCATTCGTGTGGATACCGATAAAGCATAGATCGCGAGAGCAAGATGCGTGGTGATTGAACAAGCTTTGGATTATCATTATCTTTTCAATTAATGAACTGTTAAAACTTCTTAAAGTTAAAAATCTGATATACGAATTAAATATCGATTTTCACATGGATCCTGCGTTTGGGTTTTATTAGTTCTGGTTTTTACGATTTTAATTTATGATTTCCGTTGTGTTTTATGCCTCGAAACCCAACAGTCAAAACCTAGCATCCAACTTATTATCAAGAATCTGAGTATTGTCGAACATTTAACGATTTTCACAAAGCTACGACAGCTTTGCATTCGCACATACATTAATCCTACAGTTAAGACACGACCTCCATGATTGAAATTCAATTAACTTTCAATCAAAAGAAAACCTCCCACATTCTCAAATCATTAATTTTAGTTAAATTTGCTCAATTATAGCAAAAATACTCTAAACTTCTCAAACTCATCAAGAATAGAAACACTCAACCTACAACAATGAATGCCCAACAATGACAACAACAAACCACTTACACCCTCATTATTTGACCTAGTAGCCACCAATTTCACTTCCATGGTGTTTGTTAATAAAGTGGGAGATGACTATAATTTCATTTTCGCATTCATGAACAACTCTTATTAAGTAAGGCTCTTACGAAAAGCTCTTTGTAAGTAACACAAAGCTTGGATGAGTTTGGCAATTCAACCAACTATGAAAGAAATAAGAATGCTTGTACAATCATGTTCATCATGAAAAGAAAAAGCTTCACCATAGATCATCAACCGTCAACAAGACTCTTGGGGTTACTTTGGACAAAGATTAATAATTTAAGGAACTTACTAGTGATGAGACCTTAGTGAAGTTCATAGGACTATTTGGTATAGTGGGCTTAAGATTGGAGAAAACTCAGAGAAATGATACCTATCAGGAGAGATTGACATGAAGTATCTACGCAAGTAATATAACACGATTTTTAATTTTGTCATAAATGTGTTCTCAGCGAAATCCTCTGGATGAAATGACATCATATGACCTACATAAAGAGAATCATACATCCAATGCTGCATGGATACAAACTGGATAATGGCAAACTGTTTATGCTATATCTAAAGAATTCTCTTGGTGAAAAGCTCATCAAGAAGAAGGTACTATACTAATCCATATTCTTTATGTTGTGTTTGGTAGAGTTAGGTGTAATGGATAGTTCTGATTATGATTTACTATGCATAGAGGCACCTGCACTCAAAAAGAACACATAGAGTGCAATGTCTAAACAAAATCACACATGTCACATACCACTCAGTATTCCCAAATTCATGGCTAACTAAGTGTCCAACATTGGTTAAACCATTCTTACTAGCTGTACATGTTTTACTTTCGTAGATGAGGCAAATGTGAATCTGACATTGCCTAACCCATTTCCCACATCATACGAAGAGTCTAGACCATCTAGGCAAATAAATCTACTAAACAAGCTCATTCCCCTTAACATAGTGAGCCTGCTTCAAAGAAGAAGACCCAAATTGATAGGATATAAACTATTATTATCAGCGAGGGAGAAGCTGTAGAAATTACAACAAATAAGGATGAATAAGTGGCACAACCCTTAGAGGTACCTACATGGCTGTGAACAAGTAGGGAGGAAAGACACAAACCTCTAACCGTGACTTCTCAAATACTTAATAGGTGTAGAAACACATCTGTAAGTGTCTCCTATCAACACGGGGCATTTACTTGGCCTAATTGACCTCTTATACTAAGTCTACACACGATGTTACATACATCACTGACTAAAATGAATAATCCTCATTCATTGCGTCACATATCAATCCAGTTGAGTAGTCAACACTCTCATATGTACTTCATCCTTCTATCTTTCCTACTATAACATTTGTTTCTACTTTATCATCTACTAAAAAGCCTCCATTTGCAGAAAGACTTACCGTGGGAATGCAACATATCAATTGAGTTGAGCAGTCTCTCATTTTTAATTAATCCTTCTATCTTCCCCACTACAACATTTGTTTCTTCTTTATCATCTACAAAAAAGCCCCCATTTGCACAAACACAAACGGTAGGAAATGCTCATTTCTTGCTTCGTACAAGAATCTCAACCAACACTATCCTTCAATCTTCCTAACTACATCCTTCACATCCTTTACATTATTTATTTCTCCTTTTTATCATGGAGATAAAATGAGAGACTTAATCATGCAGCTACTTCTTGCATGAACCCCATCATCAGCCCCCACAAGCACATACTATCCTCATAATACATTAAATAATTACTATGTATCAATTTATATATAATTAATGTAATAAGAGTAGACTTGGCTAAACAAGTGAGCCGAGCGAGTCGTGTCGGTCGCTGGCGGGCCGGTTCAGGCGTGAGAGCATAACCAGCATGTGCCTGGTGGTGAGCCGTGTCAGATTAGAAAATATTAGATTCGTGGAAGTGCTTGCGGATTTGGCAGGTTTAAGATTCATATATATATATATATATATATTAAATATTTTAGTGTGGATTAAAATATTTAATTAAAATTATATGAATTTTTTAGAATAAAAGAGGATGGTACCTTTATAAATTTTATTAAAAAAAATATTTTACAAACAATTTGAGAGGACTCATTTCTAAAAAAAATGGAAAAAACCGCATCTACATATTAAAAAATAATTACAAAGTAAACAAATTTTAAAAATACAAAAAAAAAATATTTATCCACTAATTGATTGATACATATTCTTGTTGTTCGTTGGTAATTGACATGCCTGATTTTGATGAAGTATCCATCGGTCGAGGTTGTCGCATTGAGGTTGCTTGGGTTGAACCTTGAGATGATAGTGTGTGGCACTGTGTGCCCATTCCTTCTTCCATTGTTTAAACCTTTACTGGAAATTTTTTAAATTTTGAGAGTGAAGTGGAGAGACTAGAGAGAGAGTTAGAGTGAGAGAGGAGAGTAGGGAGTAGAGAGTAACAGAGGAGAGAGTCGTGAATAGATAGAGTGAGAAAGAGAGTGCAGGGAGATAGGAGTATTTATAGGAGATGATAGAGCCATTGAGAAAAAGAACGTTGGAGCCTTGCAGAGAAAGAACATAGATGACCGTTACCAGCAGGGGACCAGTCTTCTCGTGCTGTGCCGGGTTGGCAGTTTAGCAGGTTGGCATGGGTTGGCGAGCCGTGCCATGCTGATTTCGGTTAATAACACTCCAACTCGTAAATCCCTTGTAAATATAACGGTTTGTGCCGGTTTTGGAACCGGCCTGGTTTGAGCCGAATATAACGGTTTTTTTGACGAACTAGGTCCGATTCATCTGTCCGGACCTGCTCGTTTGGTTAACTCTAAATAAGAGCATCTCCAACGCAAACTAGCTGAATTGGTTGATTATATTGGTATATATTAATATTTGGCTAAAATCTGGTGAACCTGTAACATAGTGGAGCGCAATGAAATTGGTTATAATGATGAGTTATATGTAAAAACATTAATTTATTATTTGAAGTTGCTATAAACATAATATAATTTTATTATACTTTTAATATGATAGAAGATTAAATAAATTTATCTAATATCATTATATTGGCTAAAAGAATAGATAAGGTAATGTCTCATTGAAGTTATTTTTAACATAATACTACTGTTTTACCCGTGCTACGCACCGAATGATAATTTAATTTATTTATGAAATATAAAATATTGTATCTATTATATTTAACAAAGAAGTTGTATTAAATGTCCATTAATCATTATTAGAGGCTCGACATACTATTTTTCATAAATAAAGTCTTATTTACTGACCAACGTCGCATGACTTACACACGTGTTCTAATATATGGTGAAAAACATGTATCAATAATAATTGTGTTCTCTCTTGTACACATTCAAAGTAATAAGATGTATATGTAAGTAATAGATACACCTTTCTCGTGGGTGCATGTACACCGATTACGCCATATATAGATGTGTACATCGATTACAGTTTACACTCATGCGTTTTTCAGCAACACCCTACTACCCACTATTTTTATGTATTCTACCCACGCTTATCCAGGATTTGTGTACTCCATCAACACTCAATCATTGCCAAATATAGATTTATGCAATTCTATAAATCCATAGAGATATATTATGTGAAATAATCGACAAACCGCCACATCTCAAATTTTCATGATTTTATTGTACTACCCTCTATAAGAGCTATCATGATTTTATCGTACCATCCTCTATAAGAGCTATAAAATTTTGTATAATTTTATAATTTTGTATGAAGTAGGCTGAATATAAAATGAAATACAGAAATAAGGGAATGGTAAACCAATTTTGGTCTTAAGGGTTGCTAGCCTTGCTAAAGTAACAAATGCCTTACACCTCTTTATTACACGGCCTAAAAAGGGAGTAAAATAGGTCAGAGTGTGAGGTCGGGTCAGACGACATACATCTTTGTTGGTTCAATTGCATGATACTCGCTTCGTCATAATCAGAGGCCTTTCACGCGGCTTGACCGAGAACGGGGGGTTTTGTAGAGGCTAGCAGGATTTTTCCAAAACTAGATCTTTCTATTATTTTGGTTTTGTGCCTAGCTTGTTGTCACGAATGTGATTTCCCGACCAGATAGCCACGTGGTCAGTACCACGTATCCGGCATATATGTGGTCAGAACTGTGTATGCTCTTGGCATATATGTGTACGTTAGTCACATTTTCCTTACAAACGTGTTCAATGTTATTATTTATGTGTATCTATAACACATACCTTTCCTGTATGTGTAGAGGTGTCAAGGAGCCTTACTGCATAGGAATTGAAATTTTATATTATTTATGTCTGTACGTATACGTAAGTGTTAATGTAAAGGTATTATTGTTGAAGTGCTCCTAATCTTATATTTAGCTCAAGACCTCCAAAATAGTTGAGACTGGCATAGTGCCGACATAGCTAGTAAATGCGTGTAGGGAGACCTTAGATTGTAGGTAGCTCGTAAGAAATGTAATGACACGTACTCCCAACTTGACCATAAAATATTTACTTATATACGTGTGCACTTCATTAATATTGCTTGATTTTTATATTACTGCACGTTTGAATTTTATGTCACTATACATAACACATGTTTTTTTTAGTGATTACATGCGTTGATTCCATGTCGTTGAGGTTCATACAATCTGTGTGTAAGATTTGTGTGACAATGCTAAAATTATATCATAATAAGTCGAATATGTATATCCTTAAATAATTAGATTGATCATCATTCGACAACTTTGTATTTTTTTATTTTTGTATTATTTATTATGTTAATTACCACTATTATAAAAGATCATCGTTAGTAAATTGTCAAAATATTATTATTTTGGTATTCACTTGAATATCGTGTCAAAAAACCATGTCAACTTTAATGCACATAGGACTATTTAGAAAGTTTAGTAGTTGGTTAGAAAATATTTATTTGGATTATATTTTATGATAATAAATTCGTAGTATATTATACTATAATCATGTGACTTTAAGTTCAAAAATGGTTGATTAGCAAATCTTTATGAAAATCAATCTTTTTCATAGTTTTTTATTATTTTGTTTAAAATAATTAAGTGTAAATTAAATTATAAATCTAGGAAGTTTACTAAGTCAGATAATAATTCTCCACTAGGATTTCATTTACAACATTTTCTGGGAATCAAGTCATTTCCTGTCAAACCGGTCAAATAGTCCTAAAACATTTTCCGAAAAAATTTATTTGACATATATTTGGAATAGAAATATCAATCTAATGATATGTTCTATACTAATTTATTTTTATCAAAGAAAAGGCAACGGCTAAACACACGAAAAATGAGAATTTTCAAACACCACTTTTACTAACTAAAACTGTCAAAAGTATTTAAAAATGTGTTGATTATATTTTTACTCTTAAATATATTCAATATATTCATTGGAATATTAATATTAAATTATCTTGCTAAAAGCGTTCCAAAAGATCAAAAACAGATTTTATTCCGAAAAACCTGTAACTGCTTATTTATCTGGATAAAATCATTATAAATTCAAAAGTAATTATTCTCAGACCTCATAATCATTATTATTCATGGAATATTACGTTCGAATATATATCAAGTCAAAAATTTTGTCCAAGTTGTCGGCAAAGATAATTGATTTTTTTTTCGGCCACTCCAGAAGGCTGTTTTAACGTTCAAAAAATACGAAAAAAAATATTTCCACATACCTTTTTGACTTGAAACTTTGGATTTTCCATTAGTAACTTTCTTTCTACTACTGGTAGGAATCTCGTGTTTTTAGCCTGACTTTTTTCGGGACCCTAAAATCCGTACGTAACTGATATTTTGGTCGCTTATACGTCATAGATGGTCAACTCATTTCAAGGTGAAATTTTGACCATGATCCTCTGGGAACATTTCTAGATTATCCCCAAAATTTCATAATTTTTGAAGTATTTTTGATTTAATCATAAATGCATTTTTATTTGTCGGTTACGTGTTTATTCGCATTATTTGATGTATGTATATTGTATAATACATGGGCCACGTTTTTGGCCACTTTAATTTGAATTTCTATAGCTGGTACCCCAATCAAATGCCAACTTGTACCTTGGTTATATTTTAAAAAACCTTTTAGCTTTATTTTAAAGCAAATAAAGCTAAAATAACCATTTTCTTTTTCTATAAATAAAGCCCTACCCCTCACTTCTTTTTCAAGCCATTTTGAACCAAAGAATTTCTAGAACTTTCTCTTCTCATTCTCTATTTTATGCAGCATCTAAAAGCTCTCAAGAGTTTTAGTATTCGAGCCTTCTTTAAACCTTCGTTTCATACACTTTTAAACTTGTTTTACTACCTTTCTTTGCTCAAACCCACACACTTGACTACACTTATTTTGGCTACCCCGAGACCCATTTTTTAGTAGCCTTTAAGTGTTATTTAAGCCTCCAAATTACAAACCGTTACTCCACCCATTTTTCCGGCCAACTTTTGGTGTGTTTCTTGGCTTCAAAATTGACTCGTATCTCCTGTAGTTATCTCTTTTCTTTGAAAAAGGAACTTAAACCTTTGTGAGACCAAGAGTCATAAGTTGGTTCATATTTGTGCTTGTGCTTGCTTGCTCATTTTTTAACATAAATATTTTGGTTAGTTTATGGTTATATATACGCGAGCTTAAATATTTGTTCCTTCTAGTATATATAATTTATAAACTCACCAAGGAGAGTTTATACTTCATCCGCTCTCTCTTAAATTAGTTTTTTTCCCTTGATTAACTTCGGGATCCAAAAAACTACTGTTTTACTTAAAAATCCGAGTAGGTGATTTCGTATAAGTCGACTATACAGCATAAACGAATAGCTTTCTTTTGGTATTTTTAATTAAACATTTTTAACTCATATTCCAAGTTTTAGTCCATTTGTATAAGTCTCATATAGAGATATAAACAAAAGTCTCCTTGTAGAATAATTACGAGTTAGCTCACTTTATTTCTGAGTCAAAGTTGATTTGTTTAAGTCAAAGGTAACCACATAAACATTAGACTTTTTCATTTGAAATATCAAGTGACATAAACTAAACTAAAATTCCGAGATAAAGAATTTTTGTATATGTCTCGCTATAATTATAAAGAGGCATATATAAAAATCTCTCGTCGAATATTAGTAAGTTTATTTTTAACTTTGAATCCAAGTTGTAGGCCACTTGTATAAATCTCATATATTTATTTAGAGATATATACAAGAGCTTTCTTGTTGTTTTCAAGAAGTTAAACCAACTTCGAATTACAAGTTCAAAGGCCTCTGGTATAAAACATATATTAGTTATAAATGACGAGCCTTACTTGTTTAATTCACGAAGTTAAACTAACTTTGATTCCGAGTTGAGAAATATTTGTATAAGTCAATATACGACATAACCAAAGTCTCCTCGTTGAATATTAAGTGGTTTGTCTTAGTTCGTTTAAAAGCCAGTTGTGTTTGTTCATCGTTATATTTTTAAGGCTTTTATAAACGACTTAGACTTTTTCAAAACGTACTTAATTTAATTCAAGTCAACTTATATTTGGCCATTAACTTACTTATTTGGCCTTACATACTTTTGTGTGATATTACGTGCTTGCATTTGTTTGTACTTTTTTTAGCATACGCATTTGATTGTTTACATGCACGTACACACACTTACCCCAACACACACACACACACATACATATATTGTTGCTTTGGCTATTTATATATATTGTGCTTGTTTTTGGTCTATTACTGTAATATACTAGTCCAAACAAAATTTTCCTTTTTAAACAAAATTTAAGTTGTAAGATTTGTTAGCTGGACTTCATTGTGATATGAAGTGAGGTGAGGTGATCCTTTATTCTAAGACCCAAGCCTTAACACGTTAACGGGGAGTTAAGTGTTATTGCGCCGTGAAGAAAAAGGAAAGATCCAAAATCCAAGACCCAAGATCATCAAAGTCGTAGAGTAACATAATCTACGCAAGGGTTATTGCATAGTTGCGAGGAGGTAGCGGATTATTACGCTGCAAGATAAGCTTACAAGGGATCTAATTAGATTGTGTGGAAGTAAAAGAGAGTTACTT
Source organism: Anethum foeniculum (assembly GCA_003724115.2). Lineage (NCBI taxonomy): Eukaryota > Viridiplantae > Streptophyta > Magnoliopsida > Apiales > Apiaceae > Anethum > Anethum foeniculum. The sequence goes on from PHNY01300120.1 coordinate 18,150, forward strand.
TCCAAGATTAGTCTAGTAGGTTTTGCTATTGTATTTTGAGGAATTATCTTTTTATTAAGGTCCAAGATAAATACACAGTGTTGTAAAGGCTTCTACGCCTACTAAAGAAAATCTCGAGTCCGGGGAGGAGCTCGGGGACTGGAGTTGGGGTAAGTGGACACCGTTTGCTGAGTTAGCCACCGCGAAGCAGGATAAAATTGACCGTCTTGTACTTTATTTCTTTACCGCTTTACTTTCCACACTCGATTTACTTGTTTACAAGTAAAGAATTTTTAAACGGTAAAGAAAATTTCAAAAATACCGAGCTCTAAAATTTAAAAGGTTATAAGCTATTCAACCCCCTCCCCCCTTCGAGCTTATTAACCCATATTTTATGCCTAACAGATATTAAAATAAAATAATTATTATTAATAAATACATTTGAACTTATAAAAATGTTATATGTGATTATTACATTAAATAATTTTTGTATTTCAAACAGAATTAAATATCAAATTGGTCACTCAAGTGAAGACCATATATCATTTCCTTCACAGATCTTAATGGAATATCATTTTGATCTAAAGTCATATAAATATCAAATATATAAATCTAATTATATGCCGAGAAGGTAAATATTATCTTTTGTTGAGTTTTACACATTTTTCTTTAACGCTACTACAATCAAATGAATAGTTGTGAATTCTAGTATTTAAGATAATATATCTAGATTTAAAAAAAATTATTTACTATTTTTTTAAATTTTACGATAATTTTATTTGATTTAATTAAAAATATATAGCAAATTTGAATAGATCTCCGCAGGAAATAGCAAGGACTTTGCTTCAGGAAAGCAAGCTGCCAAGAAGTTTTTGGTAGAAGCTGTCAACACAGCAAGCTATGTTCTTAACCGGGTGCTAATCAGACCAATTCTCAACAAAACTCCTTATGAACTGCTGAGGAAAAAGAAGCCTAACATTGGTTACTTTAAAGTCATTGGATCTAGATGCTTTGTACTTAAAACTACTGAAAGGGATAGTAAATTCGATTGTAAATCTTATGAAGCCATATTTTTGGGTTATTTTTTTAAATAGTCGTGCTTATAGAGTTTATAATTTATCTAAACGTATTGTTGAAGAGTCTATTGATGTTTCATTACAAGAATCTAATGATGATTAGTCAAGGGAAGAGGAAGATGTTGCAGGTACAGGTACTGATAGCAAGCTACATAGAAGAAATCTGAGTCTCAGCAAGCTGATAAGTCAAAAGATGCAACTCAAGAAGCTAATAAGAAAGCTGAAACTACTTCATCTATTGATGAAACACTGGATTAGTTGTCTAGACTTACTTTGGAAGGTCCAAGAGGAAACATGACAACATAAATTCAACCTATCTATGATGGTTAAGATCACTCACATCCTTCTAATAAAATTCGAGTAAATGAAGAAGTCATAGCTCAACATTCTCTGCCAAAGTCAACAAGAGTCGTCAAGAATCACCCTTTTGAATTGATTATTGGTGATAAATCAGAAAGTATCAAGACAAGAAAAGGTGTAGTACACGTTTGTGCTTTTGCAGCTTTTCTAGCTAAAGAGGAACCAAAGAATGTCAATGAAGCTCTTAATGATGAAAATTGGACTATGGCAATGCAAGAAGAACTCAATCAATTTGAAAGATGTGATGTTTGGGAACTTGTGGGGCCTCCTAAATATGCTTCTATCATTGGTACTAAATGGGTGTTCAAGAAAAAAGTTGATGAATTTGGAAATGTTACTGGGAACAAGGCAAGATTTGTGGCACAGGGATAAAATCAACAAGAAGGCATGATTTTGATCAAACTTATGCTCCAATTGTAAGATTAGAATCTATTCTAATGTTACTCTCATTTGCATGTTACAAGAAAATCAAGCTACATCAAATGGATGTAAAGTGTGCTTTCCTAAATGGATTTTTAAAAGAAGAAGTTTATGTCAAGCAACCTCCTGGATGAGAATGAGAAATATCCTAGTCATGTGTTCAAATTGAAGAAGGCAATATATGGATTAAGGCAAGCTCCTAGTTCTTGGTATGAAAGGTTAAGTGAATTTTTGATCAAAAATTGGTTCCTTCAAGGTACAATCGATCCTACTTTATTTACTATTTTTAAAGGTAAAGATATCTTAGTTGTTCAAATATATGTGGATGATATTATATTTGGTGCTACTAATAATTCTTTATGCGAGTGGTTTTCTAAGTGTATGCACAGTGAATTTGACATGAGTAAGATGGGAGAACTCAATTATTTCTTAGGTTTACAAATCAAGCAAACTCCTAAAGGCATATATGTCCAACAATCCAAGTATATCAGGAACTTACTGAAAAGATTTGGTTATGATAATATTAAGTCGAAATCAACACCGATGAACGCTGTCAGCAAGCTGACAATCGATAAACAAGGTAAAGATGTTGATATTCGAACTTATAGAGGTATAATTGGTAGTTTAGTATATCTTACAGCCTCTAGACCCGATATAATATATAGTGTATGTGGTTGTGCAAGATTTCAAGCAAAACCTAAAGAGTCTCATTTGAATGCTGTTAAGAGGATTTTCAAATATTTGAGTGAAACGGTTACTTTATTTTATCCTATCACAAATGCATTTGATCTTGTTGGGTACAGTGATGCAGATTATGCAGGTTGTCAAATAGATGGAAAAAGTACAAGTGATGTTTGTGCATTTCTCGGACAAAGTTTGTTATCTTGGTTAAGCAAGAAACAAACTTCTGTTGCTTTATCTACGGCTGAAGGAGAATATTTAGCAGCTGGTAGTTGTTGCTCGCAAATGCTTTGGATGAAACAACAGCTAAAAGATTTTGGAATCACTTATGATCAAACTTCTATTTACTGTGAAAATATGAGTACTATCAATATTTTAGAAAATCCATTCAATCACTTGACGACTAAGCATACTGATGTTAGACATCATTTCTCACGGGTCAATGTTGCAAAAGGCAATGTCAAGCTAATTTTTGTTACTACCGCTGATCAATTAGCTGACATCTTTACAAAGCCCTTAGATGGAGAACATTTTAGTGAGCTAAGAAGAGAATTGGGCACGTATGATGTGTAGACATCAAGCTAACAAATTCAAACTGGGTATTATCAACTTACTGTTCAATTTTAGTAAATATCTTATTATTTTTGCATGTCATTGAATTTAATTAGTGTATTCAAAATTTATAGTTTATACTATATGTCCGTTACATGAGCTATGTGATTAACATTTTGGTTGGATAATGTGTTCGTTATATGATGATTTTTATGTAAATTTATGGTTGATTTGAAATTTGAATTGCAACTAACTCATATTTAATCAATCTATGTGATAGATTTTGTACTAATTGTTATATTGTATTTGTTTATGCTTATCTATATCTAAATGAGTTTTATTCGGGGGTTGGGTATTTTATTTATTTTTTATCCTTAAAATACTCTATTGTTAGTCATAAAAAAGCATAAAACAAGTGGTAATATCTAGTCTCTTCAGTTCTCTCTCAAGTCGCCCCACAATCAGATCTAAGGTTTTCTCACTTCTATTTAACAAATACACGTTCGTCGCTATTGCTTTCATCGCTCTTCGATTAACAATGAGGAAGAAAACAAAGCCGAATGCAAAGGGTCAGGCTAGACATTTAACGGAATCAATTCCAATTCAATCCAGAAATGAGCGCAAGCTTAATGTAAACGATGTTGATACTGAGTTGGATCCAGTTGATATCGAGAGGAAGATGATCAACATTCAGGGATAATACGATCTAGTTATGTTAAGTGGTTCAAGATTAATGATCAAGTTCGGAAAGAGTTTCGAGCAAGATTTGTGTCAAAGCATATTGGAACACGAAATATCATCTTGGGTAAACCTCTGGTTGGTAAACTTTTCATTCTTGTGGTGCTGTTAAGTTATTTTCAGATTTAGGGTTTGGTCAATTTCTTACTGAGTTACCGCATGTGTGTTATCCTGAATTAGTTCGTGAGTTTTATGCTAATTCTCATGTTGAAAATGATAGATATGTTTCATTTGTTGGTGGAATTAAGATTCAGTTAAATTCTGTGATGTTGGGTTCTATTTTGGGTATTGATATTCCGTCAGAATTTTCTATTTATAACAAATGAGGACCTAAAGATTTAAAGAATTTTATAGCTTTAGATCAATTAAAATTGAATACTGGTAATACTGCGATTGTCGAGTTCTTTGCTCCTACTGCTCAGGTGTTGCCCGTGGCACATTTGTTATTTAAAGTTTGTACTGAAAATATATGTCCCGGAATAGGCATTTGGTCAAATTTTGCGGCTCAAGATGTTCTTGGTGTGTCTATGATTTTAGCTGGAAAGAAATTTGATTTAGCTAAGTTAATTTTGAAAAATATGCTTAAGGTGTTTGAAGGTAAGTCTAGTACTGGATTACTTTATGGTTTTCTTTTGATAAAGGTGTTTGAATGGTTTGGAGTGGATTTCACTGATGTTGAGACTATGTCTGCTAAAGAATTTTTAAATCAAAAGTGTTTGGCTCAGTCTAGTTTGAAGGTGGAAAAAGATGAGGTTTTAGTTCAAGTTGAATCTCCTCCAGTTTCTCCTACTGTGGTTGGTGGTACTACTATTCATAGTCAAGGACCTGAGATGTTAGAAAAGTATCTTGATCTTATTCTGGAAGTTCGAGAAAATTAGAGGATTATTCTTAGGAAACTGGCAGAAGTTGAAGTGGAGAATAAATTTTAGAAAGATTTAATTCTTGGTTTGAATACTCCTGCTTCTACTTCTACTCGTTCTGGTCCAATCGCAGCTACACCCACTCAGGGTCCTGATCAACTTGACGATCTTGTCGCTGCAGCTGCTCAAAGGCTCGGTAAAGAGTATGGTTTGAATGAACTTCTGTCTAAGCATTTATTGAAGGTTGGTGGTCAAGAAGGTACTTCTCCAGCACAGGGTGTTCCTCTAGATGTGGACAAAACTGGTCTCTATCATGATGAGGTGGAGACTTAGGCTTCCTAGGAGAAAACTACTTGAATTTACTTCTTTTTAATCATTAAGGGGGAGTAAATTTAGGAAGGGAAGGGTTATTTAAGTTTTTTTTTCAAAATCATGTGAACTTACATGCTGGTTCGATACTTGTTGGTGAACTTGGCTAATTTGTTAGCCTTTGCTTATTTGTTTGCTTTGGACATGTTTTACTTTGCTGGTGTTTGGAACAAGTTTTATGATATGATGTTATGGTTTATTTTGATGATCCAAAGTTTTATAACTTCAAAAATACAGAATTCAAAACAGAAATGAAATTCTTAAAAATATCAGTCGTGCTCTACGGCCACACTTTCCCAGAGACCGTGATCTTATTATTATTCTTATTCTTTCGCCACACTTTGCCAGTGACCGACATCTAAAGTTCAATAATTACGCGCCCGTAATAGGTATCCAAAATTGCACACTCGTGCGCCTACTAAGGGTATTTAAGGCTAGTTTCGGAACTATAATGTAAATTACGAACGGGTTCAAAACGTAGAGATTGGGTTTCCAAAGATTCTCGTATCTTATATCTTATGAAACAATATTCTTATATCTTATACTAAAAGGAATCAAAATATCTTTTCCGAAAATAAAAGTAAGTCAAAAGGTACTTACCTCATAAGCGACCGAACATCGGATAATTTTAAAAGGACGATCACTCCTAAATAATATTTAACAAAACATGAACAATTAAATATTGCATCCTTTTCAAATTTACAAATAAACTAAGCAAACTTAATTATTAGCAAACAATACAATTCAATAACTAAACATGGCAGACAACAATACACACATTTATAAATTCTAAGATTAACAATAGATAAATTCTGAATATGAGAAAATTATCAACTGAAGAGTTAAAGAATATTCAATAAGGATTCCATAATGGTAAAGATCACAAGAATCAAACAAATAATCAAGGCGATATCAATTTTTAAACATATAACAAATCAGAAGAAAATTATGAACATGTCAGAATTCTTGTAAATCTGTTTAGACAATATAGACCAATAAATTATTTAATGGGCATGACAGAGAAGCAAAAAGGATGTCACAAAGTTTCCAGATTGGTATCGTGCATATTATTTAAATTTACGATGAATTAATAATGAATTTTAGAATATGCAAAAGATTACTCGCGACCTAAATCTTCATGGTAAGAAAGAATGCAATTTCTGGGTCTCCTACACCCGGAATTTCAAAATTATGACTCTAATAACAGTTGTACATAATGAGACGATCTTTCCAGAGTGTCCAGAATCAACAAAATGCGATTATTTTTCAATTTACTACGAATTTTACAACATCACTGAATATCATAGACTACCATGTACGAAAATCAGCATAAATAAATAAGAACATATAATATATACATCATATAGACATGGAACAGAAAAAGAAATCAAGATATGTCACCAGCACATAATTGTTAAGACCAAAGAGAAGAAGAAAACATAACTGTCAGCCGGAATTGGTGCACGACTTATTATTTTTTAAAAAGGATTCTTATATAGGCATACAAAACCCAATCTAATAAAGCAATTCTAAAACTTGTCATTCAATTATACAACCTCTCCAATTAATTCCTAAAATAATATACCAATACACACAAATAACTTAAATAAAAAGATACCGATTTTCTAAATAATTTTAACGCTTTTTTCCCTAATTAACGAATTTTATCCTAATAAAAAGATTTCTAGAATGTTCTAACTAATATAATTATCTAAATTAAATATAATCTAATAAATGGTGTTTCAAAACTCTAATTCTAAATTTACTAGTTATCCAAATTTAAAATCCACTCCATATTTTAGACTTATCATTATAATTCTATTTTTAATCCTTTTTTTATTATTCCAAAATTACTGGATATTACATACTACCTTTCTTAAAAAGAATTTGGTCCCCAAATTCTCAAGAATCCTACACTCGTCTACCACTAATCTACCAAAGTTTAAGCTTAAATATGGTCTATAGGAACGCATCCTAGGGAATGTACCAGTCCCATACCTAACACACTCCGAAGGACAGCCTGCTCTTGATACCAACTGTAACAGCCCGACATTTTGGACTATTAAATCTAAATACGAAACTTAAATAAAAATAAATTCTCTATTCAATAAATCAAAAATTACATGAAAGTTGAAGCAGCGGTCAAAAATTATGTCAAAATCATAAAATTAGAGTCGCAGCTCCACAAAATCATATATATTCCAACATCTCGATAAATCTTATCCAATCAAATCACGTAGCACGAAATTCACAAGTTCACATCTTTAATCTCAATAAGCTTCTACATTGGACGAATATGAAATATCATAAAAGAGTGAGCTAGACAGCTCAGCAAGTAACATATTAACTTTCAAATATTCTCGAAAATCAGTGGGTGTTTTAAGGAAAACAATTTTTCTCAAGAACAATAATAATTTTGTAAATTATTTTCAAAAACAAATCTGACCCAAAGTTTTATAATTTCAAAAATATAGAATTTAAAACATAAACGAAATTCCTAAAAATACCACAATCATGCTCTATGGTCACACTTTCCCAGTGACCGGGATCTAATTCTTATTCTTATTCTTTCACCACACTTTGCCAATGACCGGCATCTAAAGTTCAATAATTACGCGCCCTTAATAGGTATCCAAAATTGCAAACTTGTGTGCCTACTAAGGGTATCTAAGGCTAGTTTCGGAACTATAACGTAAATTACGAATGGGTTCGAAACGTAGAGACTAGGTTTCCAAAAAATTCTCGTATCTTATATCTTATACAGTTCGATATAATATTCTTATATCTTATACGAAACATAATCAAAATATCTTTTCAGAAAATAAAAGCAAGTCAAAAGGTACTTACCCCAAAAGCGATCGTATATCGAATAATTTTAAATGCATGATCACTCCTAAATAATATTTAACAAAACATGAACAATTAAATATTGCATCTTTTTCAAATTTACAAATAAACTAAGCAAACTTAATTATTAACAAACAATACAATTCAATTACTAAACAAAACAGACAATAATACACATGTTTATAAATTCTAATATTAACAACAGATAAATTCTGAATATGAGAAAATTATCAACTGAAGAGTTAAAGCATATTCAATAAGGATTCCAGAATGGTAAAGATCACAAGAATCAAACAAATAATGAAGGAGATATCAATTTTTAAACATATAACAAATCAGTAGAAAATTATGAACAGGTCAGAATTCTTGTAAATCTGTTTAGACAATAAAGATCAATAAATTATTTAATGGGCATGACAGAGAAACAAAGAGGATGTCACAAGGTTTCCAGATTGGTATCGTGCGTATTATTTAAATTTACAATGAATTTTAGATCATGCGAAAGATTACTCGCGACCTAAATCTTCATGGTAAGAAAGAATGCAATTTTGGGTTCTGTTACACTCGGAATTTCAAAATTATGACTCTAATAACAGTTGTAGATAATGAGAGAATCTTTCCATAATGTCTAGAATCAACAAAATGTGATTATTTTTCAATTTACTACGAATTTTACAACAGCACTGAAAATCAGAGACTGCCATATAGGAGAATCTGCACAAATAAATAAGAACATATAGACGTGGAACAGAAAAAGAAATCAAGATATGTCACCAGCATATAATTTTTAAGACCGAATAGAAGAAGAAAACATACCTGTCATCTGGAATTGATGCACGACTTATTCGTATTCTAAAGGGATTCTTATATAGGCATACAAAACCCAATCTAATAAGGCAATTCTAAAACTTGCTACTTAAATTCTACAACCTCTCCTAGTAATTCCTAAAATAATATATCAATACACACAAATAACTTTAACAAAAAGATACTGATTTTTTAAATAATTTTAACGTTTCTTTCCCTAATTAACGAATTTTATCCTTATAAAAAGATTTCTAGAATGTTCTAACTAATATAATTATCTAAGTTAAAGATAATCTAATAAATGGTGTTTCAAAACTCTAATTCTAAATTTACTAGTTATCCAAATTTAAAATCCACTCCATATTTTAGACTTATTATTATAATTCAATTTTTAATCCTTTTTTCTATTATTCCAAAATTACTGGATATTACACAGACGTAGACCATTAGAGTTAGGGGTCAATCTAGCTAAAACTGCTGTGTGTTATTTACTTGCTGCTATCTATTTTCTGTATTGCATATCGATTTTCAGCTCACTGACAGTTTATATTCCAATCTAATAGCAAGTTGTTTCGGGAGTTTGATAATTACTTGGTAACATTTCCAAATCGGTATTAGTTAGTTGTAACACCTATTCACCCCCTCTAGGTGTGTAATTTTATTTTAATATTAATTTAATATATAAATATTAATATATGTAATTATTTTATTATTTTGATTATATATATACAAGAGTTTTACCCGTGCTACGCACCGAATCACAGACCCACAATTATCAGTAATCTTTACAATTAAGTAATATTGAAAGAGAATAAGGTTTCTAAGGTTAATCTCAGGATATTTTTCTTGAAATTTTGATAAAAAATATGTAAAAAACTTAATCTTGACATTTATTTACTTACCATGGTTTTGTTTAGTTTTTAAATTAGTAAAGTGACTAGTTAGATGTTTAATTAAACACACACAAATCAATGACTACCTTAGAAAATTTTCTTGAATTCTATCTCGAGATCCTTAAACTCATATTAAATTATGAAATACTATTAAAATTAAAGAATTTATAAAATATTTTTACCAATTTATTTTTCAAAATATAACAACGCGAAGTTCACGAAATAATCTTTAAGTTAGTGATGATTTAAAAATTATTAACCAACTAAAGTTATCCCACAAATAAATAATAGAATAGAATACTAAAAAAAGCAATATTTTATATTTTCATGATTTCTACCAAAAAAATTAGGTGCCCCAATCAGAATAGAATACTAAATGTGAAATTCATAACTGTCCATTCTCTTCAATTTTTGGATGATTATAATTAGATAGTACTTTTTAAACCATCACTAAATTAAATATTATTTTGTGAGTTTTGCGTGGCTGTAAAATCACCAAAATCTGATTTCTAAAACTCAAAATAGAACCGAAATAAAATCATATGAAACCCGATAAATATTTTTTTATGCTAGGGAAATTTATTTTATTTATTTGTTTCAATTCCAGTTTGATTATTTCTTTAACTATTTCAAATGATCATTAGATCTTAAAATAAATAGATGATAGCTGTTTGATCTGAAAATAAAGGAATATTTATATTCCATGATTTAAACAAAAAAGTAAGTAGGCATCGTAAATATAATTGAATACTTAATGCAAAATTCGTTGATGTCTTTTCTTTTCAATTTTTGGATACTTTTAGTTGGATAACATTCTTTAAACCATCCCTCAATTAAAGATTATTTTGTGAGGTTCAAGTGGGCTGTAAATTCGTCAAAACCTGATATATGAAACTCATGATATTGCCAAAATAAAATGAAACGAAACCCAACTAATCAAAGTGTGAGATTAAATAGTTGTATACTCGTAATTATTTTAAATATACATATTTGTATTTTTCTAACATATAAAATATGTAATATATGAATATGTTAAATCAAGTAATTACTATTATTAACTAACTGTGTTTAGTACAAGGGAATGAGATTGGTAAATGTTAGATATTGTTGATGCTGCTAAAGTTTAGTTGCGAAGATCATCAGAGTTTATCATCCATCAGAGTCTGACAGGAGCAAGACGTCATCAGTGTTTACTCGATCAGAGTTCACCATCATACCTGATCTGTCAGAGTCTGATATGCTGGAAATCAGGATATGATTGGTTATGTTTTAAAATATAAGATAAATGCAGATATGTCAAAAGAAACTCGATAATTTTTTTCCTGCTAAACAGATTTATTCTTTTTATTTCTTGAACTATTTGAAGGCATCTTTAGATCTTCAATTAAATAGATGAATAAATATTCAATCTAAACTAAAGAAATATCTATATTTTCATGATTTAAACCAATAATAGCAGGTATTCTAAATATAATTAAAAATTTAATGTAAAATTCATAACTGTATTTTTGTTTCAATTTATAGATAACTTTAATTGGGGAATACTTTTTAAACTATCCATAAATCAAAGATTATTTTGTCAGTTTCGCGTGGGCTGTAAATTCTTGAAATTTTAATTCCTAGAACTGAAGATATAGTTGAAATAAAATCAAACGAAACCAGACTAATAAAAATTCGAGAAGAAATATTTGTATTTTTGCAACTGATTTTAAGAAAACATATATTTACGATTTGACATATAAAATATATAATATATGAATATTTTAAATCAAGTGTCTACTGTATTTGAATTAAAACGATTAACTAACTGTGGTTAGTGCAGAAGGATGAAAATTATAAATAAGGGAATTTTCTAAAATATGTTATTCTTCTAAAATAATTGAATAATTTATGTAAAATTGGAACCTGTCTTTTCTCTTCGATTTGAAAATAATTCTCGATGTATGCTACTTTTTAAAATATATAAGTATCTATTGACATATAAAATATATAATTATATTTTGGCATAAAAAAATATTTAATATAGAAATATGTTAAATTGAATCATTACGATATTTAAATTACAATTATTAACTCAATATGGTTAGTATAATTGGATGACAATGGTAAATAAGAAAATTTTTAATATAATGTGATCGGTTTAAAATTTAGAATTTCACTTTTACTGGTCTAAAATATTCAATTTTCTGATTGGTTAACTGAATCACCGCTGATTATTTTTAGTCATGTAAATACATGTCATAAATTAAACTAATGCATATTGGTAGGATGGGCTATGTCTGTTAACTAATGATTCTCAATGATCAAGAGAAGCTCAGGATGACTGGTCAGGATTTGGTGTTGTAAAGCATAAATGTAATGTACTATATAATAGAAGGATAATAACTCAATTTAGGATAAAAATCAGGAACATAATATTAACTATGAAGCACAGGAATCCAGAAGATCAATTACAGGACAAATACAAAGAATCAAAACATGGAAGTAAAGCTTGAAGTCTGTTGAAGAGTCA
>PHNY01300121.1:15115-25267 GCA_003724115.2 Anethum foeniculum
TTCCTCAATGTATTTCTATGTATATGTGTCATTATGTGTAGATTCCAGATTTAATTGTCTAATTATGCTCATAGTAGTGAAAAATTAGGGCTATAAAGCGGACTTAGTTCTGGAGATTTGCGTTTTTTAGTTTTTATAGTTCTAAGCTGGATTTAAAAGAGATTTTAGGCTTGTGACATCATAATCTGAGTTTGCTTGATAGGTCATTGATAAAAATGGTACTACTGTATTAAGCTCTTCGAGCTAGTTGAGCAAATGAATCATATATACTTCTAATCTCCTCCAAGTATTTGGGGAAACCTCTAAAACAATTTTCCTTCCGTTGCAGAGTGCTAGAACCTGGTTGAGTCTTGAGTTTATTTACTTTGTAAAAAAGATGACCGATATAAATATTACAACAATTAGGGCTTTATTGGCAAAATAAAGAAATAAAGACAGGTCTCTTAGGACTTAAATAATTACAGTGCGGAAACTTTGGTTTATATCCCGGCATGTATGATATAAAATTAAAATCTTCAGTAATAGATCTTGAATAATAATGGATGATAAAAACTTTAGTTCATCTGGGTTTTTTTAGCAAATTAAAATTGTGCCATCATACTTTTTGAACTGCGTTTTCATGGCTAAATATGGTAAAGTTTTTTGGAATTACCTCAGGGTTACCGATTCTTTAATGTCGTAATTTTTGTGAGTACATGGATCATTCGCATGAAGAAAGACATTCAATTTATATTTGCTTTTGGTTGATTTCATGGTTCTAAGTTGAATTTTGTGTGTTACAGTCAAGTTGTTATGAGCTGAATACTCGTCCCCTTCTATGTATGCATTGGTTTTACTTAATAAGAATTTGACTAACAAGAAAAAATTAATTTTCTATTGGTTCAGAGATTGGGCTAGGATTGACAGGATTTGGGGTCTTCTTCTCATTTCTTGGAGTGATTTTCTTCTTTGACAAAGGACTAATGGCCATGGGAAATGTAAGTACTAATGATTTACAAGTTAGTTCTCTTATTTGGTATGCTCTTTATGTATGCTAATACAAGGTTAATTTTGTGATAATGTTTCAGATCCTCTTCGTATCAGGAATGATGTTAACCATTGGTTTAAAGTCCTCCCTACAGTTCTTCATGAAACGGAGCAATTTTAAGGTTTTGCTTTCGGCCTCTCCATCTTTTTCTCTATCCGCACCTGCAAGTCCTCATTCAGTGTATGTTAACTTTACTTTTCTATTGTTTGGTTTTTGTGTTTACAGGGAACAATATCTTTTGGGGTTGGGTTTTTCTTTGTTATCATCGGATGGCCCATTCTTGGAATGATTTTGGAAGTGTATGGGTTCATTGTACTCTTCAGGTCTGTTTATTTCTCTAGCATCAGTTCATGTATACCACTATTATAACAATTCTGTTTGCTAATAAGGTGTTTGTGCAGTGGTTTTTGGCCTACTCTGGCAGTTTTCGTGCAGAAGATACCTATTATTGGCTGGCTGTTCCAACAGCCATTTATTAGATCGGTATGTTGGTTTTATTCACTAGTCTTTCTATAATATTTACAATTAATTTTTATATGCAATTCAAATTGTTTGACTTCATGATATGCATAGCCTACTCTTGTAATAAGTGGGAACTTATGTGTATATAAGCATCTTATCCAGGTTTATTTGCTTGATATCTTTCTGAAGTGACTTTTACCTAGATACCTAATCCAACTTGATCCTTACTTGTGTAGTTCAAAGTCACCGCTTAATGTAGTTTTCACTGATATGTATATTTATGCATTAGTATTTTAATCGTCAGAGCCTGCCTAGAATATGATTGCACAAAATTAGATATTTTCCCTTAAGAGTAAGTTTGTTCGCCGCCCTATCATTAACATGATATCCAAGATGGAGAAATGGAAAGATTAAGGATGTTACTGGATAATATTAGAGTTTTTGTGAATCTGTAATTAGTATGATATCTACATCTTCGTTTATTTCAGTTGAGCAATTTTTGTTTATCAAACTTCCCTGTATTAAGTAATATTATAAGGTCTAGCTTGAATTTTATTGTTGTCATGTAATACTGTAAAATCTAACTTGAATTTGTTGTTTATCGTGCAGTTTTTTGATAGTTACAAAGGCAAACGGATGCCTGTATAGCCCTAGCAAAGTAAGTGGTCCTCTTTTTTCTACTTAGGTTTTTCATGGAGATTACTAGTTGATGAGTTTATTTTGAATCATCAAACTAAGCAGTTATTATAGAACAACAATAATTATATAGTTTTAATTGGTCATTTGCATTTTTTATATTAATTTGGTTGTTGTAGATGTTAGTTTGTTGTAGCTGTTGGTGTAAAGCATAATTACTTGTCACCTTTATCTTACAATAGCTAATTCCTGTCATTTAATTTTATTTTTCACTTAAAATGGTTTCTAAAACCTTGTTCCATACGGTTCCAAACATCATGGATGTATTTTAAGTACCTTGTATTGTTCTCATTTTCTTTGAGATTTTGCCAAGTGACATATTTTAACCCTGTGCAGATCCATTATAGATGGGCTGTTGATTATATTCATCTCTATCTGTTTTAATTAAATACATATTAGAATATTATGTTCACTCCTAGGTCCTAGCTAACAGACTTAAAGTGAACATTTAACCTTTTCCATAAGACTTACCCGGAGCCTAATTTTTGTTGTTTTCACATGTTTTCTTTGTCATTCTTTAGCTCGGAAAATGGTAGAATCTGTTTAATTTTGTTCTTTAAGCTGTGAGATTATAGTCAATATCATTATTCAGGAAGCTCTGCAAGTGCAATATCACTTGAGTGAAAAAAAAATGTAATTTGCAGTCCTACCAAGAGGGACTTCTCTTTTGTCCTCTCATCTCTGTAAATCCTTTTTCACGCAGGCCTATCACATCCATAACTTTATTCATTAATGCCTCTAGAGCATGCTACTGTTTTATAAAGAGGGCTCAATTAGAGTTCAGTAGTCCGCCCTCACAAACACTATTTATATCTAGTTCATAGCAATCCCTTAAGCATTTTTTGGCAGTAAGATTAAACTCTTTGCACCAATCATCTTTCTTTTTTAATTTGAGGTGGCGGCATATTTTAGATATAGCCTGATTTTGTAAGCTCCAGGCCTTGAAAATCTGGTGATATGGCTAATAGTAAATGGTTATCATCAGCCAACAGAAGTCATAATCAAGAGTAGCCTTAGCACATTGATTGCTTGCTTTGCTAATTATATATTGAGATGGGGAAGAAGTAATGGAGGTAATGTGAGTAACAATGCAGTTTAGACCAGGTGAAATCGAATGCGACTTTTTGTGTGATTGTTTTTGGTCTTTGCATGTATTGCTTTGACATTATCTACTTGGTTTTAAGCAATTGATTGTGCTATGACTTGTGTAAGTAATTAGTTGTGCTATGGACAGGAAATGTGAGAGGAAAATTCAAGAAACTTGTGGATGGTTCGCACACTGACATTTACCCGTCAAATGTAACAATCCTGTATACTTCATAGAACGATTCTTTAATTGGCAACTAAGTAATTCGTTATGCCTTCCTGCAGATGGCAGCAAAAAAATTTATCTTGCAGCAAAGCTAGTATCATTATAATATTGTCAACGATATCTGTCTAGTTTTTTCCGGTAATGCTTGCGGCTTGGTGGTCAAATTTAAGAATTGCATAAAGGAAAATTTACCTCATATTTTGTTAATGACGCCAAATGCTAAGAATATTTTAGTCCAGTCAATTATTTAGTGTACTTCTATTTTAATGTTTGGAGTGTCAGAAGCATTATATAAACGAGTGGTCACTAGTTGCATGCAAAGTGGTGATGAATTTTCTGTTACTGGAGACCTGAATATAACACAAAATTTAAATTTTTATTAATTTAAATTTTGATAGACGAGATACGAAGTATGCGAACGCCCGAGTGCAAAAGACTTTTGTGATATTTAGATGTCGATTTTTTGGTGCAAGAAAAGAAGAGATAGATAAGTGTTTGTATAGTCCCCTGTAGGCACGAGTGTGATACGGTTTTACGCACAAATCGCACGTCCACAACCACACTTAAGTGCGGTTTCAAAAATCGAAAACCAAAACAAATCATAAAATATTGGTTCGGTTTTGTTTTAAAAGATGCGGTTCGGGTTTAATGGTGTGGTTCGGTTTCAAAAATGATATATAAAAGTTTATAGAATTTTTTTTATTAGCATTCAAGTAATTATAAAATACTATGTGAATGATAAAATTATCACATTTGGTTGATTGAAAAAGTATCACATTGTAAAAATTGTTATTTTTGTGCATGCATTTTACAAATTATAAGAGCATTTATAGTAGTCACACAATTTTGATTGCTTTTGACTAATGTTTATTTTTGGATCTAGCTTCTAATGTATTCTTTCGGTACTAAAAAGAAATATTTGATCTTTATTAAAAAATAGAGAAAATGTGTTATTAAAAAGTCTTATATATTTTCTTATAAATATCTTAATAATATAAACAAATTAATTTTTAATAATTTGGCACGTTTTGGTTTTATCGGTTTGATTTCGGATGAAAACCAAAATCAAATAATATAAATGCGATTTCTAAAATTCAAAAACATAACCCAACCAATAACTAATGGTGCAGTTTTTGGTTTTGTTTCTGCTCATCCCTATCCCCCTAGATTGTATACATTAGGGAACGGGCTCCGTTTTAAGTATAGTTTCGTAAATTATTTTATTTTTTTAATAAAATTTAATATTTTAAATTTAATTAAAAAAGTAGAAGCAAGTTATGATATTAGATATTAAAAATACTTGATATTAGAAGTTTGAAAGTGAAATAATTATAGTATAAAATAATAGCAATGTTATATTTACTGAAATGATATGTGTAAATAAAGGTTTAATGTTCCTAAGATGACCTTAGTTTATTGGTGTTTAGTATATTAACTTATACTAACTTATAACCCGTGCTATGCATGAAAATTTTATAATATGATATTATTTTTAAATTTAACTTAAATTGAAATTAAATAAAAATACCCGTGTTATTTTGAAAAAAATAGTACATTTATATTTAAAACATAAAAAGTAAAGTGTTTTAACTGAAAATTTTAATTGGTTAATTATTAATAATTATAATATTTATTTTATTTTGTTAAATAGAATTGTTCGTAATATTTTTGAAAAATGAAGGTTTTAGTTGAAAAAAATAAAAAATGTAACATGTTTTAGTTGAAAAAGGTAATTGGTTTATATACTTATTATGATTGAATAATAGTTATTAGTAATTATAATATTTTATTTTATTAAATAGAATTATCCAAGATATTTTTAAAAAATGAGGCGTTTTAATTGGTAAAAATAAAAAAGATAACGTGTTTTAGTTGAAAATTGTAATTGGTTTTATATTAATTAGGATTAAAATAGTAGTTATTATTAATAAAAAATAAAAATAACAGAATATAATAATCAAATGTAATTATTAACATAATGTTATATAATAGTAGTGTAATTGATTTTAGTTAAAAAAATGTAATTGGCTTTCGTCTTTAATATAATAGTATAAATAGATTATAACCTTTATAGGTGTTTAAAAGTGTTTACGAGACTTAGTTTATTATATGTGTAATATACGAATTTTTTATTGTTGATATTTATCTCTTATGAACCAAATTAGAGTTAAAAATATAGAAAGTTTTATTTATTTGGTTTCAAGATTAGTTTTATTTTGTATCTAATCAAATTTGTATTGGATCGATTTTAATATTTTATCGCAGAAAAAGAAAAAAAATTGAAATTATCGGGTTTCGCTCGATTTTATTTCGACTATATCTTAAATTTTAAAAATTAGATTTTGACGATTTTACAGCATACATGAAACTCACGAAATAATTTTTAAGTTATTGATGGTTTTAAAAAGTATTATCCAACTAAAATTATCTCGAAAAGGAAGAGAAAAAACAGTTACGAATTTTGCATTAAGTATCCTATTCAATTTCAGATATCTACTTGTTTTTTTGTTTAAGTCATGAAAAAAAATATTTATTTATTTTAGATTCAACGGCTATCATATGACGGTCTTTATTATATTGGTCGTTGGGGACCAAAATTTTGGATAAGATCCCTTTTACGCTTATTATATATAAGAATATAATTAATACACTAGGGTATAATTGTAATACAGGGGATGTGTTTAAATTATCAAATCATCGTTACAATTATACAAATATTAATGGCATTATTGTAATTATCATTGAACAAAAAGGGTATATGTTATTTCATTTTTTTTATTGTAACAGTGTATATACGATCATACGTATATGCAATTTACACACACATGGCAAGAGACGTGAATCGTGGGATTTGATTACAAACATAATCTTGTTAATTTGCTTATATCGTGGGATTTGATTACAAACATAATCTTGTTAATTTTGGTAAGCAGATTATTAGCTAATAGTTTACGCTAATACTCCATCTGTCCCACTAATATTGGCCATCAATCAAAAAACTTGTATTTAACATTCAGTTAAAAGTTACCAAATTTAACCTCATCTGTTAACATATTTAGAAAAACTTAAAATATTTAACATATTTTTTGCTTTAATAAGGAAATGTGGCCAATATTTTTGGGACAGACGAAATAGGAAATGTGGCCAATATAAATGGGATGGATGGAGTAACATATAGACATAATATTATGCACAATGTTAAGGTGAAGTATTGCTAATTTAGCCTAGAAGAAAAACAGGAAAGAAAACTAGACACGGAGGTGCCAATTTTTTGGATGAATCCATAGGCATAAATCATAAAAGCTTTTATCATTTTATGATCTTGATGTAGGATTGATATCCTTTTGGAAATACATATACTAAAACTCATGAAAGTATGTAGAACACTGACGAGAATCTTTGTTTCTTCATGCAGGAGTGATGCAAATTCACCGACGGATGAAGAATTATGATAAAATGATGAAAAATGTCCGGCAATAAGGTTTTCAATTATAGCTTTTGACATATATTAGATCTTCTTTGCCAGCAGATGAAGATTTGATAAGGTGTTCTATTTTGTAAGTTTTGACCACCGATAAAGATTCATTAAAGTGTTCCATTACGGGTGTACATTCATTAAGGTTTTCTGTTTGAGGTGTAGATTCTTTAAGGTGTTCCGCTAAGATTATTTATTTATCACGATGTTAATGAGATTGTTTCTTTTACCAGGTAGGTGTGTGGGTGTACATTCATCAAGATATTTTGTTGAGGGTGTCTTATGATCATAATATCTTGCATGATTTAGGGTGTTTTGTTATAATATCCATTATTTTGAATAGAGTGCATATTGTATGATATCTTATTCTTCACTGGGATATTCTGTAGTTCACGGACAATAATGTTTTCCACAAGCTATTGAGGTAATAATTCATCGTACTTGAACTATGTTTCTTGACTTTTAATTTGACATCATATTGTTAACTTTCCCTCTGATGATTCTTTCTACAAGGTATACAGGCAGTTCAAGATAGTATTGGGTCGACTTCATCCTGGTTAGACAATAGTGATTATGAGTTTGTTATGAAGTCACAGTCCTCTCATCGTAGTTGACGTTACTTTATGTTCAAATCTATTTGTCCTCTTTCTCTTCCATATGAAACACCTGCAAGAGAAATTCCTGACCCAAGAGCCAGTAGATTTTCTGATTCTGATCTCACTTTTTCTCGGACGGAGAAATATCAGTTTAACAATACAGTGATGACGTTGATATTGCAGATTTTTTTGTGCCTACTTACCTTTAACATGATGCACAACTTATCTGAAGGTTATAATTGTAGTGTGTGCAACTTATCTCAATTATTTATTGAATCAGTTCATCAAGAAGTAGTTAATTTTGAGAGAACATGAAGTTCTTGTACAAAATAATGATGAAACAAATGTACATATACATTTAGGTAGTAATTACATTAAATTTTCATGCATATTTTTGCTTGATTTCACGTCTTAACTAGTGTGACAGTTGTACTCTCATTTGTAGTCTTAATCTAGTCAACATCTGGTGGAGCTGTTATATGCTAAACTTATTCTTCACCTTGTTGGCTTTTCTTGAAGGTAAATGTGTTATATAAATCTGATTTTAGTTATTTTGTGTTCTGGATCACTATGGGTGTTTCTTCCCTTTCTTTTACCTAAAAAAAGATTCATTAAGATGATCTAGCACTTTTTTTTCTGCTAATCTCTTTTGGCTCTTTGAAAAGTGTTAAAAATATAAAAAGGCAGCTTCAAATATGCAAGACATGGTGAACATGGCTTGTACTCTAATATCTAGCATACCTATTGTTAAAGAAATTTTTTGTTTTTGTTTTTTTATATATAAAATTGTCATAGAAAGTTACTTTTTGTAGAGTTGATATTTTTATCGGTAATTATTTTATCTATCAACAAAAGTTAATAACAAATTAAAAGATAAAAAATAATATTTTATATAAAAAATACGAAAAATATTTAAATCAAATATTTTAAAAATATCACTTTAAGAAAGCTCGGTGTTTATTAACAAGTCTGGATATAAAAAATATATATTATTAATACAAAAACACTTTAAGGAACTCAGTTTATTTAAAAATCACAATATAAAAAATATATACTGCGATTATATCTAGAAAAATATTTAACGAAATTTTCATGTTCATTAAAAATATTTTTTAAAAATTATATATATTTTTCAAAAAAAATTAAAGAGTTAAATAACTTATTAAGATTCCGTTAGGTGTTTTGAAATATTTAGTGAATTAGTTTTGGTAAAAAATTTAATAAAGTAATTTTATTTTTTATTTTGAAATGAAGATAATATGAGGCTTTTCGCTAATATATGTTTTTAATATTGATATAACTAGGTTCTTTTAAATATTTTGTACTTTTTAATAGAAGATCCTTTTAAGTATTTTTCTGATCCTTTTATTCAATAATTTGTATACTATATTTCAGTTTTTCTTGAACATCTTAAATCACATTAAAAAAAATTAAAACAGATTATTATTTAAAAATTAATAAAGGTTCAAGAAAATTAATTTAAGCCATCTCATTATTTTATAAAAAATCTCAATATGGAAAAAATATATCG
Organism: Anethum foeniculum; assembly: GCA_003724115.2. Lineage (NCBI taxonomy): Eukaryota > Viridiplantae > Streptophyta > Magnoliopsida > Apiales > Apiaceae > Anethum > Anethum foeniculum. The sequence goes on from PHNY01300121.1 coordinate 24,215, forward strand.
TAATAATATTAAGAAAATATAATATTCACTAAAAATTTATTTATTATTGAAAAGTAGTTTTTTTGTGACACCAAATACTTCTACGAAAATACGAGATTTTTTTAAGTATTTCACAAAAGTTCAATAATTTGGTATCATTTTAAAACAAAAATTCAAGTTTGTTTTAAACTTTTTGTATTACGTTAGTAAACTTTTCAAATCAAAATATATATTAAAGTTTTGATTTTATTTTTTATTTTTTCCGTACATGTATTTTATGCGAGTTATATTAAGTGTTTTTTAAAAGGTATATTAATTGTTTAAAAAAAATCACTTGTGTAAATGAAATATACCAACTACATGAGATTCTCTTAAGTGATTTGTATTTTTTAAATACAAATTCTCGTAAGTGTTTTATTTTTTTGTAATAAGATTCTCTTATGTGTTTTGTATTTTTTAAAAATATTAATTTCCTTAAACTTTTTTAGTATCAAGTTATTTTAAACGTATTGTATTTTTAATACAAGATTCTCTTCTGTAGAAGATTCTCTTAAGTGTCTTTTTCTGTATTACTAAAGACAAGATTTTCTAAGGAAAAATTTAATAAGAGATTCTATAAAGTGTTTTAGAGAAATGTAACAATTATTTAAATAAACAATTTCTACAAATTACATGCGATTCTCTTAAGTGATGGATTTTTAAAATATAAGTTCTCTTAAGTGTTTCTAATATAAAATTCTCTTAAATTTTCAATTTTTTAGATAAAAATTCTTTTAGGCGTTTTGTATTTTTTTAAAGTATAAGGTTATCTTAAACAAATTTAGTATAAGGTTATTTTGAATGTATTCTATATTTAATATAAGATTGTCTTAATTATTTTTGGGTAACGATTCTTTTAAGTGTTGTAAAAAAATAAGGTAGTCTTAAGTATTTTATATTAGTAAATACTAGATTATCTGTTATTCTACAATGAACTAACAATGAGATTTACAGAAGGGGGGTTGAATGTAAATCTCAAAACTTTTTGGAGTTTTGAGCAGTTTCTAACAGCTAAGTGTGTTTGATCAGATGTGT
>PHNY01300122.1:5261-18796 GCA_003724115.2 Anethum foeniculum
CATTAGTATGAGGCCTTTTGGGGTGTGTCCAAAAACAAATCCGTGCGGGGTAGGCCCAGAGCGGACAATATCATACTATTGTGGAGTTATGGCTTGCTCGTGGCCCAACAAGTTCTTGTTGGGCTTGCTAAGCAGGCCTAACTCCACATTAGTATGATATTGTCCGCTCTGGGCCGAGCCCGCACGAATTTGTTTTTGGGTCACTCCCAAAAGGCCTCATACTAATGGAGTTAATTTGGCTGCTTATATGCTAGCAATCTTCCCCTCCCACAAACGATGTGGGACAACTCCTAACAAAGGTATTTGATTCTTTCTTTATTTTCTATTTTCTTCATTCAAATTGCTTGTAATGTGTAAAAAAATAGTTTCACATTCTTTTCTTAGAAATTAACTGTTATCCACGAATATTTGTATGTATACGTGTATATATCATAGTTTAATCCATATTTCTGCCTCCTTAGAGCATTATAATATGTTTCTAGGGTTTAGTAGAGGCCTTAAATAATTTTTTCAAAATTTCTTCTATCACTGTTTATGCAAAACAGGATAACTTCCACAGAGAGGATGCACATCATTTTTAGGACGCGCCTTCTCAATTTCTTAAAGAATAACATTGTAACAATATCATGCATAAGATATCACATTTGTATTTAGGGGCGTCGTATATTTTAGACGCGTCACGTTCTTCGAACATTCCTTTTATAGCATCATATAGTTTTAAAGCCCATGTAATAATTAATTTTAGAAACAATGCTTTTAAGGCATTTCTTATAGGAGGTATTGAACAGTCTCATTCCTTTATTAATTCGAAAATAGGCTATATTCAAGACTTTAGGACGCGTCTTATTTCATTTTTTAACCTTTTTTCCTTGCTTTTCTTCTTCTTCTTTTTTATATACTTGGGTGCATCCTCAGCTTTTTCTTTCTTTTTCTTTCAGCTGGAGGACGAGGGCGCGCCATCTTCTTCATCTTCTCATTTTCATCCATTTAAGGTTTTAAACAAACGTATAGGAATTTACTCCCCCCCCCCTCAAAATCTTTTTCTCCACAACTTCTCGAGGCTCATAGAACCGATTCTTTTATAGAAGCCGAAATTCAACTAATTTAGGAGTTCCATGCTAGAGGCTTCAGTATGTATTCATCTAGCCATGACTCAATGGACAACATTCCCCTCAGTTCCAGAATGGGAAAAAAGAGATTGAAGAGGAAAAGAATTTCTACTTCTTCACACGTTTCTACCTTGAAGGCTGGACAGACGATGAGATCACTCCTTCATCCCCAAACCCCCTCTTGAAGAACCTGATCCAGAATCGAGGAACTCACCTTCTCAAGATGAGGACACAACTTTGTCAAAAGACGCGTCTTCCTCTAAGGACGGGCCTTCCCCTCTAAGTGAAAGTGATTTTCATAAACGAGTTCCAGAACATAACCGCTTTTCAGTTTCTCCTCAACATTATGACCCTCCTTTTAGACATTGAACTCCGGTAAAAGAGGCGCTTGATTTTGACTGGAAGGAACTTGAGAACACTCTTCCCAACTCAAAGAAGAATGTGTGGAGGAAAAAAGAAAATAAGCTGGCATGCGTAGGGCTCATCTCCACTGCTACAGACTTAGAAATCGGATGGAGCATGAAGTACTATGACATGGAGGGTATCTGGACGCGTCCTCTTAAAAGGATGAGGCCATATGTCTTCAACCTAGAAAACCTTAGAACTTCCCATATGGTTCTAAGTCCAAAACTCTTATCACTTGGCGTGGGCGCGCCCTTGCATCCCTACATAAAATATATTCTTGAGTGGTATGACGTTGCTCACATCCAACTTTCCCCAAACTCGTATAAACTGGCTTGGGCATTGTACATCATGTATCATGATCTTAAGCTGGGCGCGCCTTCTATGAAGGAATTCAGCTTTTATTTAGGATCGGAAAATTGAACCCTGGATACCACTTCTTAATAGTGAATAAGCAACACAACAACAAAGGTTTTTCTAAAGGAAGAATTAGTCATGAACGCGACTGGAAAAAGCCCTTCTTCTACTTATATGATGTTGAAAGAGTGAGAGTTCATTTCAACCTTGAACCAAGTAAGTATTGTCGCGTCTTTTCTCAGGCTGCGTCCTCTATTTAACTTTCCAATTTTCCTTCAACAGTTTTTTCAATTTACTCCCTTTTCTTATTTTTTTTTAGACAAAAGACAACAGAAAGAACTTCATGAAGAATTGAAAAAAAGAGCTGACAAAATTTTGGAACTAAGAAAAACTTCAATCTCAAAACCTTAATTACAGAAGATAATCTAAAATGTGTTAGAGCCCTTTCTAAAAGGGTTGGAAATATTTGCAAATTCCGTAAATTTAAGGGTGGAAAATCAGTCCCAAACTCATCAGAAGAAGAAGGTAAAGGGATTGATGAGTTAGTGGAAACTGATGAAGGCACGAGAATGCCTCTTGACTGGGGTAACATATTTTTCTTGTAAAGGACACGTCATAGTACTTGGGCAATTCTAATTCTGCTTATTTTTACCTTCTTGCATAACAATATGTGATTTGCATGCATCCTTCTAGGGCGCGTCCTTATAAATTATAAGTGTTACTTTTTGCACACATGTCCTTCCAGATGCATCTCCTTGTGCAACCCATTAACCCCTTTTATGCTCTATTTTGCAGACATGACTTCCTTACCAAAAGGTTTTGCCATTGGTGCAATAATAAAAAGGGATCCCAGAACAAAGATTCGTGCCAAAAAACCAGAAGAACAACCAAAACAGGATCCTCTACTTTCCACCAAATGGCCTCCAACCAAAATTAAGCCTGCTAAAGCTGCTGGCATTTTAGGGAAAGAGGACGCGTCCTCAAAGCTCCAAAAAATCGTCCCATCTGACCGGTCCATGGTTCACGTCTTTCTTGGTGTTGCTTCTGTTTTAATTTTTGAGGATGAAGTAAAGGCATGGTCTTTTCGCATAGAAGAACAAGTAAACCAAGCCATGTTAAGGGCTGCTGCTGAGCTTCATTTTTATAGTAATCAAATCAGAAGCTTCATGCTAGGATGAGGACGCGTCTTGCCACAGCTGAAAATGACAAGAGCAAGCTTCAAGATCAAGTAAGGAAGCTGGAGAGTCAATTTACTCAACTTCAAATGGACAAGGATGCTAAAATTCTCCAACTACAGCTAGAAAAGGCACGTCTTGAGGGTGTGGTCGCGTCCATGGAGAAATGTGTTACCCAAGTTACTGCCCTCAACACATCCCTACAGCTAGAGAAAGACGTTCTTGACGATGATAGGTTTCATAGCTGAGCAATTGAGAAGAAGCTTGTAAGAGAGGAAGGCTTTGCCCACGGTTTCAACGAGTGGTGTTCTGGCTTCATTGCAAATGATCCATTATACACCTTTAAGAAGTTTGATGCTGAAACCCAGCAATGGGTAAAGGACTTCAGGGTAAGGAAAACTGCTTCTATCCAATCAAAAAATAAAATTTCTTGGCCTTGATGTGGATGAGAATGAAAAGGGCGTCTCCACTCCCTAGTCCTCTCCAAACTCGACCTCCAACTCCTCCACCTGATGACACTCAAGGCACGCCACCAGATTAGGACGCGTCTTCATTGCTTTTATCTCTATTTCATTCTTCCAAACATTTCAGGGTGCATCTCCCTTTTAAGCCTTGCAATTTGTAAAACTTTAACTTTTGGGTTGCTGGTGAACTTAACTCTTCAAGGTTAGTTTGCCTTGGTATTTTATGCATGTTTTATACTTAGCTTTTATTTCAGTAGTCACAAACATACTGAAGGGCGCCTACTTCCGAGGGCGCGTCCTTTGCAGTTATCTTAATTTAATGGATGAATGTTTTCATTAGGGCACGTCCATCTTGAAGACCATAGAACTTCACCTTAAAAAATAGTATTAAATTTTCTAAGTGAAAACCATATTTATTTTCAAACATGAGGACGCGCCATCTGTTGAGGCGCGTCATATGGTGGTTTTCTCATACTTAAGCACTTGATAAGAAATGCCACTAAAGGAGATTTTCCAAAGAACTCTAAATACCCCGAATTTAAACCCAACTTGATCATAATTAGGATTTCTTACGGCCCAGGACGCGTCTTATGTTGTAAGCGCTTCTTGCTTATATATTTACTTAATAAAGTGTCACCAAAAAATTTACGTGTTATGTCTTAAATATACTGTAGAGGGGGGTGAATACAGTATAGAACAATCAAATCGAAAATAAACAAGTAAAATGATGAACAGTTTTTATATTGATGAATAAAAACTGTTACAATAATATAAAGTACTCTCTCAAAGAATGTTCAAGTATTTTTGAGAGCTACTAGGTTACACATAATGATAACTCAGTAATCAACACCTTTAGTGTTAACCTAATCTGTGTTTATATATACACAGTTAGACAATCAATTACTACTGATATGATTACATAAGAATGACTAGATACAGATCATATCAAATAATTGATTGCTCATTTCCATAAGTTGAGTAACCGACATATCCTTGTAATCTTCAAGATCTTCAATCAGATAAATCACAGCATGATTTACTGCTTCCATAGAGTCTAACAATAAACACTGATAATAAATACTAATATCAAATACTGATATCAATCTGTCAAACTCTGATGATAAACTCTGATTTGCCTAAGTGCTAAACATTGATCATCAAATTATCTAACATTAGAATGCGTCTTGAAGAGAATAATCGCAATGTCCCTTCGAGTATCTTATTAAGAATTTTCTCTAAGTACAAAATGTGCCATTTCAGATTTGAGGACGCGTCATCTCATAGGACATGAGGATGCGCCATCTATTGAGGCGCGTCATATGGCGGTTTTCTCATACTTAAGCACTTGATAGGAAATGCCACTAAAGGAGATTTTCCAAAGAACTCTAAATACCCCGAATTTAAACCCAACTTGATCATAATTAGGATTTCTTACGGCCCAGGACGCGTCTTATGTTGTAAGCGCTTCTTGCTTATATATTTACTTAATAAAGAGTCACCAAAAAATTTAGGTGTTGGGTCTTAAATATACTGTAGAGGGGGTGAATACAGTATATAACAATCAAATCGAAAATAATCAAGTAAAATGATGAACAGTTTTTATATTGATGAATAAAAACTGTTACAATAATATAAAGTACTCTCTCAAAGAATGTTCAAGTATTCTTGAGAGCTCCTAGGTTACACATAATGATAACTCAGTAATCGACACATTTAGTGTTAACCTAATCTGTGTTTATATATACACAGTTAGACAATCAATTACTACTGATATGATTACATAAGAATGACTAGATACAGATCATATCGAATAATTTATTGCTCATTTCCATAAGTTGAGTAACCGACATATCCTTGTAATCTTCAAGAACTTCATTCAGATAAATCACAGCATGATTTACTGCTTCCATAGAGTCTAACAATAAACACTGATAATAAATACTAATATCAAATACTGATATCAATCTGTCAAACTCTGATGATAAACTCTGATTTGCCTAAGTGCTAAAACTGATCATCAAATTATCTAACATTAGGACGCGTCCTGAAGAGAATAATTGCAATGTCCCTTCGAGTATCTTAATAAGAATTTTCTCTAAGTACAAAATGTGCTATTTCAGATTCGAGGACGTGTCATCTCATAGTACGCGTGTTTTGATTAACATAATTTGTTTACTAGTGAGTATTTTCAAAACGCATCAACTAGGAGTAATTATGGTGATTATGCCAAAATTATCTCAACCATATATTTATAGTGGAATTTTTACAAGTGGAAGCAACCAAACCAGAACACTTATAAATTTTCAAAGTTTTCATAAATAATGCGCTTCGATCTATAGATTACACTGGTCCCAAGGCTACTATGCTCTTTGGGGAGAGAAAAAGAAATACGATCCTTCAACTAGTTCTATGGAAGATAGTACATGCACTACCCCCTAGGCTAGGAGGAGTTTTATTGCTACTAGTATATTATTCAGGCATAGCCTTACTTAAATCAACTGTAATAAATGATAAGAAGTAAGGGGCCTAAGCCACGTCTTACTGGTAATACTTCCGCAAATGCTCTGCATTCCAAGCTCGTGGAACGAGTTTCCCCTATAGATTCTCAAGGTAATAAGTTCCTTCCCAAAGAACAGCCTTGATCTTGTAAGGGCCTTCCCAATTAGTTCCAAAGGCTTCATGACTTGCTATCTTCGTATTTGGCATCACCTTCCTAAGTACCAAGTCACCAACCTTCAGTGGTTGTGCCTTCACTTTCTTATTATGATACCTTGCTGTTCTTTGCTAATATGCTGCCAACTTCAATTGTGAATTTACCCTTGCTTCTTCTAGGAAATCCAAATGAAACCTTAGATTAACCTAAGCATCTTCCTCGTTATAATGATCTCTGCGAAATGAGCATGTACTAGTTTCAACTGGTACTATAGCTTCACATCCATAAGTAAGCATGGAAGGAGATTCTCATGTAGTAGATCTGGGCATAGTATTATAAGGCCACAACACCATAGGGAGTTCTTCAGGCCAATTCCCTTTGTTTTCCTCCAGCTTAGCCTTCAAAGTATGTTTTATGATTTTCTTGATTGCCTCGGTCTGCCCATTGCTTTGAGGATGATAAACTGCTGCGAAATCCTTCTTTATACCTAAGTTGTCACACAACTATCGCAACTCCTTGCTATCAAATTGTTTCCCATTGTCAGAAATCAATTTGTATGGGATCCCAAATCTGCAAACGATAGAGTTGAATACAAAATCCCTAATCTTCTTTTCAGTGATAGTTGCTAATGGCATAGCCTCCGCTCACTTGGTGAAATAATCTACTGCAACCATAACATACTTGACACCTCCTTAGCCTTAGGAAGTTCTCCAGTGAAATCAATTCCCCACATGGGTCATCATGGGAGTTAATGATGTTGCTGGAAGGGATGAGTAGTTTGTGAAACGTTGGCATCTTTCACAAGTTTTGACAAACTTAGGGGAATCTTCCTTCAGCGTAGGCCAGTAATAACCTTGCCTCAATATCTTCATTGCCAACGTACCACCCCCACCCCGAGTGATTGTCGTAAATCCCTTCATGCACTTCTCGTAGGATATAATTACATTCCTCTCCATCGATGCATTTCAATAATGGTTGATTGAAACCTCTCTTGTATAGGACACCATCATACTCTACATACCTTACTGCCTGGTATCGGAGGCGCTTGCTTCAACTTTGTTCTCAGGGGACTTCCCTGACGAATATATGTTTGGATTGGAGTCATCCAAGTTACAACAAGAACACCGTCAATCTGCATCACTTCTATTTTAGGAATGCTTGGAAATTCCTGAATTTCCAAAGGTATGGTAACCAACAGTGTTGCCTCCTTCCAGGAACCCATTTTAGCCAAGGCATCGACATTACAATTCTTCTTGCGAAGCACGCATTCCAATATGACCTCTCTGAACTTCTCAAGGAGTCGTTGTACACACCTCGTATATAACTATGTCCTCGGTCCTCGTGCTTGGAATCCGCCATTAACCTGGTTAACAACCAACTCAGAGTCACTACGAGCAATAAGATTAACAACTCTCATTTCTAATGCATCTTCAAATCATTGATCAATGCCTCGTATTCAGCATCATTATTCGTTGCCGGAAACTTGAAATGGATCGCACTTATGAGATAGTGCCCTTCAGGAGTTATCAAGATGATTCCTGTTTTCGCGCCTTCATTGTTCATAGCACCATCAACATGCAAAATCCACCAAGGATATGGAAGTTCTTCCTCGTGAAGGCTTGTCTTACCCTCAGGAAAAGGCAATCCTGATAACACAATAACTTGTTCCGTAGCTTCAGTATCAAATTCTAAGTTAAAATCTGCAAGGGCTTGACCTTTGATTGATATCCAGGGAGTATACTCCAAATCAAATTGTCCTAACTCCACAACCCATTTCAACATTCTTCTAGAGGATTCAGGCTTGTGCAATATCTATCGCAAGGGGTATGCAGTGCGGACCTCAATCCTATGAGATTGAAAATAGGGTCGCAACTTTCGTGATGCTAAAATGCATACACCAACTTTTTCATGCTTGTATAACGAGTCTCAGCGTAATGCATTCTTTTATTTACATAGTATACCGGCGATTGCTGATCATCTTCTACTCTAAGTAAGACTGCACTAGTAGAGTATTCAGAGACGGCTAAGTACAAAATCAATGTCTCACCATCAATAGGTTTAGACAACATCGGGGGATTCCCCAACCGCTCCTTTATCTTTTGGAACGCCTCTTCGCATTTTAGAGTCCATTTGAAGTCTCTTCATGCACCTTTGATTGCCTTAAAGAATTCTTTACACATATCGAAAGACTTTGACACAAAGCGATTAAGAGCTGCAATCCTCCTTGTCAGACTTTGAACCTGCTTCACATTCGTAGGAGAGTTCATGTCAAGTAAAGCTTTGATCTTTGCTGGATTCGCTTCAATTCCTCTGTAATAAACAATGCAACCAAGGAACTTTACTGATTCAACCCCGAACACGTATTTCTGTGGATTTAACTTCATTCAATACTTTCTCAGAATATTAAATATCTCATGCAAGTGCGTGATATGGTCTTTAGCTTCCTCTGATTTCACCAGCATGTCATCCACATAGACTTCCATGATTTTACCATTATGATTTTGGAACATCATATTCACCAACCTTTGGTAAGTTGCTCCAGCATTGATGAGGCCGGAGGGCATTCCTATGTAACAATACAACCCTCTATCTGTGATGAAAGATGTGTGCTCTTGATCAGGACAATATATAGGAATTTGATTGTATCCTGAATACGCATCCATGAAACTCAACAGAGCATGCCCAGCTGTTGCGTCCACCAGTTGATCAATCCGCAGAAGGGGAAAACTATCCTTGGGACAAGCCTTGTTGATATCTGTAAAATCCACGTCGGTTGGGTTTCCTCACAAGTACTGGATTTGCTAACCACTCTGGGTAAAAAGACTCCTTGATCAACCAAACATCCAGTAACCTATCAACCTCCTCTTTCAAAGCTACTTTAAAACATTGTAATTTATTTAAATACATCAATATATATATGAAGTTTAGTTGGATGTATAACATTTTTTTGTTCATTTCTTTTTGTGATAGGTAAAATTTTAAAAAGTATATTTTACACTTTAGAGCAATACTGATTATTAGTTTTTTTTAATAAAATAAAAGATATTTTTCATTGATTAAATTTCTTTTTCTTTGAAAAAATAAGTATAAATTTGTAAGTATATTGTTTAGGTTTGTATGCATGTTCAAGTTTCCCCTATTTAAAAAGTTTCAACCTAACATTATAAATTTGTAAATATATTAAGTATGTCTTTTCAAATAGGCTTGCATGTATATCTAAGATGTAATACTTGAGGTTATAACTATTATGCTTAGGTGACTTACGTATTTGATTTGTACACTTTGAGGTTATAATTATAACTATTATACTTAGGTGAATTAGGTGTTTGATTTTTACTAGTATTTTAAAATTTTAATTTTATTTACATTGTAAAATTTTATATTTATTATATATTTTAATAGTTAGTTAATATATTTTATTGAATATGTTAAAATTATTTTAGGATTTTGAATATATGGTTGAAGTATAGATATTTATAAAGTTTAGTTGTAAGTGTATATGACAAATTGTATTTAAAAATAGATTAAGTTAAATTAAGTATTACTTTAAATTTATATTTGTTAGGTATTGCTTTAGATTTATATCAATAAACATTTTGTTTTACTTCAAGAAATATTAGTTAACATTTTGTTTTGCTAGATACATGTGATTTTGTTTGTTTAGGGGTAGGTTTTTTATTCCTGAGACATAGATATATGGATTGTTTAATAGGTGTTTGATTGTAAATCCTGACCAGAGTTTAGTATAGTTATTATTTTTTTTAAGACATTAGTTAGGGTTATAACAGTTTGATTCGAAGACACAACACTTCAGTTTTTCAAGACGTAACACACAACACTTTAGTTAGCTTATAACTGTTGGTGTTAACTTATGACGTCATGGGCCCGTTTGTCATTTCTACTAAGTCAGCTTATTGACTTATAAGCCCGTAAGTACTTATCGACGAGTGTTTGTCAACCCAACTTATAAGTCGAATTTATAACTTATAAGCTGATAAGTTGAATGTTGGAACAACATACTTTTTCTCAACTTATTTTAATTTTTCATTTTTTATTAACTTTAGTTTTTAAATATATGTTTTAAAATGTTAATCTAACTTATAATTCATGAACTAAGATAATCATATTTAAAAATTATTTATTTTAGTTTATTAAAGTAAAAAAAAAATTCTGAAATATACCAAACACTTATATAACTTATAAGCATTTATCTACTTACCACTTATAAGTCACTTATTTGTTTTAAGTCATAATTTACTTATTTTAAAATTTCCCAAACGGGCACCATATATAGATTTCAAGATTATATATACTATAAATTAGAAAATTAGATCGGGACGATATTAGAGCGCCACATAACCTTCCGCGTATCCTCCTTTATATTGATTGATAACCTCCCGCGTATACTTCTTTATTTCAATTGATATTGATATGATTGATGATTTCCACTCAGAAAAAGAATTTCACTCTAGCGCCGTGCCGCCGCCTAACCTCCCGCGTATCCTCCTTTATATTGATCGATACTATGATCGATGATTTCCTGTCAGAAAAAGAATTTCGCTGATATTGATATGATCGATGATTTCCCGTTAGAAAAAGAATTTCACTCTAAAAAATTTAATACCAAAAAAATAAATTAAATATAGAGTGAATAAAAAAATTGTGAGATCTGAAGTTTTATTTATCCCTATTAAATCCTCATACTGGTATCATCATGTTATTCTTATATATATACACACAACTATAGACACACATATCTGTCTCAACGTCCCTGTTTTGTTTCAAGACTTTCCCCTCTATAATTCCTCAATCCGACGAAAACCCATTACAGATCTGACACCACTCCATCCTTCAGTAAGTGTCGGTGGATCTATTTTCTTGCTTATATAAATATCTGTGTCTCTTTTTTGCTGATTTTCATGTTTTTTCTTGTTGGATATTAGTGTAGATTTGTTGGGGTAAGTTAATTTAGTATTATATGTTATTCTGTCTGTAAAGTTTGAATCTTTGATGTAGTTTTGTGTGTTTGGGTGAAAAAATTGGAATTTATATGATTATTGTGTGTATCTTGGTGTTCATGTGAAATCTTGGTGGCCTGTTTTGTATGTAAAGCTGTGGTCTTTGTGGATTTTTTTGAATTAAAATTTATGGGTTTTGTGTTTTATTGTGATACCTATATTGTGATTGACACATTAAGAAAATTTAGCCCAGTAGCCATAAGTATGGATCAGTTTTTCGGTTTTAGTAATGCTGCATTGTGCATTATTGGGAGTGCATTCTATTGTGAGTCTTTGAGTATAGAACCTTCCGTCTAGGGTTATTACTTTGAATCTTTAGAATTAGTTACTTGTGATAGTTAGATTTTGTTGTTTGAGGCTTTGAGTTTCGTGGTTTTATGATCTTCTGAGTTGCAGGGTTTTTATATTAGATAAGATCCTGTTTGTGGTTTTCTTGCTAAATGCTAAGTGACGTGACGCAAAGATCTGAGGTTTTCACTATAAATTTTAAATATGAAATGTGTATACAAATAGATATGTAAGTTTTTTTTCCTGGTAGTTTAGGTTCTGATTTGTTTCACTGTTTCTTTTTCAGGTTTCTTTGAGGGTTCATGCATATGTTGACTCGTTTTGATATTTAGAACTTTCTAAGTTGTGTTTGCATATGCCTTAGGCACAAAGATAGAACCAAACTTTTTAAATTAATGTCAAAGGATCTGATGAGATATCTTGACCCAGTGATCATCTGTGAGATCCTGTTGCAAATTTAAAAAATTTCAGCTGAACCGATAAGCACTTCAAAAAGGGTGCCAATATTACTTTAATTATGAGGGGAAGATCAGATGGATCACGGAAAAAGAGGTTGCTCACTTCTGCAGGTGTAGTGGCAATCGTTATTCTTTTTCTTTATTTATATTTTGGCTCCGAGAACGACGGTGAGTCGGCTTTAGAGTATGGAAGCCGGTCTCTAAAGAAACTTGGATCATCTTACTTGAGCGGTGAGGAAGACATTGATCTTGACAAGGATGAATCTTCTTTTAAGTTGGGGCTGGATAGTGGAGAAGATGCGATTGTACCGAAGAGCTTCCCTGTAAGTTCTGTATACAATTACTTTCATTTACAATTGTCTGTATCTCTATTTTTGCAAGAGAAAAATTGTCTTAACGCCTAGGAAGCATGACTGCGGGTGCAGAGGTGCACAGTACGGGGATACGGGAATTTGGCAATTCTAAAAATATGGGGATTCGGCAAATATTAACACATTAAAAAAAAAATATTATATTTTATTTCAAGAGTTTCATTTCTGTTAAACTATATAATTAACTATATAAGTTCATTATGAGTTCATTATCCTTAAAAATATATATAACATTATTACTTGATAACACAACTTATGCATTTTAACATAGTTAACCGGCTAAATGTTTGAGTATCTACATTACCTTCTCTCACTTGTTGGTGAGAGAAGAATCCCCAAGAATCCCCGTGCACCCTAGAATCCCCAAGAATCCGGTGCGCGGTGCGGCGGACAAGTGAAGAATCCCTGCTTTCCAGCTTAACACTATTTCCATTTTATCCCGTATTTGATTGTTTAATGACATTGTTGTTGCTTTTGTTTTTATGTTGAAGGTTTGTGATGATCGTCATTCAGAGTTAATTCCCTGCCTAGACAGGAATCTTATATATCAAACGAGACTCAAGTTGGATCTTTCGCTGATGGAACACTATGAAAGACATTGCCCTCTGCCTGAAAGGCGTTTTAATTGCTTGATTCCACCTCCTCCAGGGTATAAGGTGCGAACCGAATAAACACGGAAATGACTGAGAAGGTTTCTGTATTAAATTTAATTAAATTTTATTGTTTCTATATTTTGTCTTCTTTACAGATTCCAATCAAGTGGCCAGTGAGTAGGGACGAGGTGTGGAAAGCAAACATACCTCACACTCACCTTGCAAAAGAGAAATCTGATCAGAACTGGATGGTCGTCCGTGGTGAGAAGATTGTATTCCCTGGTGGAGGCACTCATTTTCACTATGGGGCTGATAAGTACATCAGATCGCTTGCTAATGTAAGTGTTTTTTTTCCTTTTAAATCATTGAAACAATATCTCCTTGGAGTACAGTTACAACACCTCTATTACTTTCCAGCTTTTCTCTAGGTTGTTTAATACTGGTTCTTGATTTGTTTTTTTTTCTTAACTCTTCCCTTTTGATACATGTGGTTTTGATTGACAGATGCTCAAGTTTCAATACAATAAAATAAACAACAAGGGAAGATTACGAACAGTATTGGATATTGGTTGTGGTGTTGCAAGCTTTGGGGCCTATCTTTTAAAATATGATGTACTAACCATGTCTGTCGCACCTAACGATGTACA
>PHNY01300125.1:5275-26040 GCA_003724115.2 Anethum foeniculum
GGCTACTTCGAACACGACTCTTCCCAAGCTACACGCAATTATATGCATTATGAAGTGAAGAAAATGGTGTCTGGCCAATGTTGTATTCGGTTAGATGAAATAGAATGAGATTGGAGTAGAATGTAAAAAATGTGAAGGAGATAGGTGGAAGAGATTGATAGATTAGGTCAGAATCATAAAGGATACAAGTAAGAGGTAGGGGAACGGATTCATTTGAAAATTTGGGGATTCAGCTCCAATTCAATTCTGTAAAATAGATAGGAGAGGGTTCCGTTCCATCTTCCCTTCGTTTCAATTTATCCTACTGAAAATTGCATTGTAGTCAAAAGATAGTCCTGCAATGAAATTTTATGAACTTTCTGCGTCTTCTTCCACCACCTTTTTTGGAATTGACATATTTTTCTCTGCATTTTATTTTTCCATATATGGTAGGGGGAGGTGAGAATCGAATTCATGACCTCTTCTAGCATTTTTAGATACTTTTCTGCAATTTCCACATTCCGAAATTTAAATGCTTTGCGGTGATCGAGCTCCTGCCACAATGCCGTTAGATTTTTGACAAGTTCCTAGAATGTGATGTCCTTGTCACAGAGTTCAAAATTTCTTCTGCTGTATCATAAACAAGCTAATGAATTTATTAACATAGCTAAGTTTTAGATACTTAAGATAATTCTAGAAAGAACTTAGGATTGCTAGGACTGGTTAAATTTGTCCAGATTTTGGAAGAATTATTAAGAAGGTTCCATTTGTGCTGTTTTTGCTGTAATGATTAGACTATTGATGATGCAATATACTCCTGCTATATGCTGACATAAATATTTTAGCATTTCAGTGGTGCCCTAACACAAATCCTCGTGGTGCAGGAGGAGATCAGTATAGGTGACGATGGTGCAGAAGAAACAGTTTCTCTCCTCAGACCTAGCAGCTTATTTGGTGTAGTTTCAATTCTTTGCAACATTCCTCAACCTTATACTATCAGAGTTCGCGACTTGTGTAGGCTTCTTCGGCTTGAAAAACAAATGTTTTCCAATATCCTTCAGATATTTGTGGATGATGAGCAAAGAATCATTACAAATATACGAGAGGTATATTCTTTGTAATAATAGTGATTGGCTTCACTTGTGAAATATATACATATTTCCCTGTGCATATACAAACATGCATCCATATATATAGATATAGATGTCTGGTGTAAATCTTAAATTAATGTGCGCAAACTCTCGATCCTCAATTTTTTTTACATGTTTATATATCTTAAAGTTCAAGTATATTATGCACGTCAAATGTCTGATAATATAAGTTTTTAGGGAAGAGCCAATCTACATGTGAAGCAACTGGAGTCTGATATAACCTTTCACATAGTAAAAAGAGAGGCAGAACTTGCTACACAAGTAAATAGTGCTGCTTATTATGGTGATTTGCTTCAGCTGAAAGGCTTGATTCGGGCGGGAGCTGATCCTAATAAGAAAGATTATGGCGGGAGGTCACCGCTGGTAAGAATTATCTAATTAATGGTCAGTTGGTCCTATATATGTATGTCGGACTTGTCTACCACTGGTATTTATATTAATAATATTTGCTTTATAATTGATTTTCCAGAGTTTATTAGGTATATTTGGTAATCCAGCCTAGAACTTATGGTACATTCTTTTACAGTTTGACTATGGTGTAAGGAAATGCAAATAACATGAGCGAAACAAAAGAATTACAAGGCACCAGTCACAGGCTTTGCACATACAATGTACAATAAAATTAGATAGGAGTACACTGATTCTTAATTATATAGGAGTCCTTGCAGTCCCAAGATTTTTTCTGCTCGCAGAACATTATCTTCTGCTTGCATAACACGAGTATATAATATGGGACCCAGAGACTCCAATATAACTGGTACTCCATAGAAATTCTTCCTATATGTTTAAGATAAATAGATGACATAAATTAACCGGTGTCTTGGTAAAAACAACTTTTGAAAGATGTGACTTCTGATTCATGCAATACAGCCAAGGTGAATTAATTCAATAACTCCATCGAAATATACAAATGTTAGCATTAGCTAATTTTACTTATATTCAGCAGCAAGAAATGAAAGTGTAGTTTAATACAAGCTGCAGGATACTTATATCGTGAAATTATTTGATTCATTTCTTTGCACACATGCATCTTAGCAGAAAGAAGCAACTGTACTTGACAGAGTATTTGCTTACAGCATATTGCTGCATCAAGAGGATACGAAGATATCATGCTTTTTCTCATTCAAGAATCGGTAGATGTTAACATAATAGGTGACCCGCTATCCTTGTTCTAATATATATAGTTTTTAATATTTACCTGTGATTTTTTAAAGCTTCATTGTAGTAACTGTGTAGGTGGTATTCTTTTATTGCATAGATAATTACGGAAACACACCTCTCTTTGAAGCCATCAAGGGTGGACATGATCAAGTTGCTTCTTTGCTAATTAAAGAAGGAGCCGTCCTGAAAATCGATGATGTTGGTACTTTTTTGTGCACTACAGTTGCAAGGGGGAATATAGATTTTATCAAAATGGCTTTATCTAGTGGCGTTGACCCAAATTCTATGGACTATGATCATCGAACTCCGCTTCATGTAGCTGCCTCACAGGGATTTTATTTACTGGCAAATCTGCTATTGAAAGCTGGGGCTTCTGTCCTCTTGAAAGACAGGTATATACAAATCAGCTTATCTGATGATTCAGATTAAAGTTATTCCTACATTTTTATCCTTATTACAGTTTCTATCTTCTTAAGCCTGTCCAACATGCATATTGCATACACATGCTAATCAAGTAACCATAAGCCTAATTATAAGGGGATTATAGGTTAGTAGGTGTCCAAAGATTTCCCTTTGATGCTGCTTTCTTTAAACCCATTTGCGTGTAAGATATTTTCTCGATGAGCAACCTATAACAGTCTATCATGGATAATTTCGCAACATTTTGATTATATATATACTTCTCTAATTCGAGAACTGTAAACCTGTAAAGGAAATTAAGATTCGGCATGTTATTAATTGTTCCACAATATAATATCACACTTTACATGTATAATGGTCAGTGAGATTGTTGTATTCCAAAATGCCTGGTTCCAGGAGTTGTGCACTTGTAATTTCATTTAGCTATTTTAACATGGAAGGTTACGACTAGATATTCTTTTCTGCAAGATGTATGTACTTGATATAGCTGATACAGATAGATGAGCATGAACCCTAAGTCATCTTTTCACGGTAGTATTTCAAGTTTAGCTTATTAGTCTCTTAGATGTTCTTCTAAATACGCTCATATTCGTATTTTAAAAATTGCACAGACCATAAGTTTGCGGATCCAGGTTTTATAAATCTATGTGAAAACTATTTATGTATAATAATAATAACAAGGCACTAACAAAAGATTTTATCATTTCTTCATTTGCAGATGGGGAAACACCCCACTTGATGAAGGGAAAATGTCGGGAAACAAGCGTTTGATCGAGATACTGGAAGATGCAAAATCTATTCAAATATCTGAATTTTCTGATAACTCTCAAGGTATCACAGGCATGGAAAGTTTTGAAGTTCACTACAAGTTTCATATGTACCTTTTATCATCTGAAATATCTTACTAGAAGATAGACTAGGGAGAAATAGCATGTCTTCTTACCTCCTGCACAAGCTCACTCCCATCTCAAATTCAAGCAAACATGTATGTTGACCCCTCCCATGTCTTCTTGATGGCTCAATCCCTTGATTTTAAAAACAAAAATATAAGTATTAATGTAATCTCCCTACACCCGATAATAATATGTTTATCTCTAATAATTTCTAGCATCAAACAGAACATTTTGGGCAAACAGAACATTTTGGGACTCATACTTCCAGTCTTAGGTATACTTTTTTTGCATGTTAATGTTGATCACTTTACAATACCCTCCTAACAGTCACGGGTTTTCTTTTTCCCTTTTATGTTTCAATTATAGTTCTCTAATAAGTTATAACTGTTATTTGCTATCAGTCCCAACATAAATTTTAATTGCCTACTTTTCATTCTTGTTATTTTTTTGAAGATATTACCTTATATCATGCTTCAATTCTCATTACCGTTCTGTGCATGATGAATATCAACAAACTTTTATTTTATGATGACAGCTAAGCTGCCGACTAAAAAATGTACAGTCTTCCCTTTCCACCCTTGGAAGCCAACAGACAGTGATTGCTACGGGGTGACATTGTGGGTACCAAGAACTATTGACGAGCTCATTCAAACAGCTGCGGAGCAGCTAAAGTGTTCTCCTAATTCTTTCATTGTATCTGAAGATGCAGGTAAACTGTTTGATGTAGATATGATAACTGATGGTCAGAAATTGTACTTGGTAAATGAAAGCTAATTAAGTTTAGTACTTTTTGCTAAAAGCTATATCTTATTTCCTGGCCTATTTTAAACATTTGGGATATGGCAAAAAAAGTCAGCAAGAGTAGTGCTAAACTATCAATCTCAAAAAAGTTAATATTCAAATTGATGTTTCAATCCCATTCTGAAGTAGATTTATAGTCCCCTCTCATTTTTGTATGCTTATGAATTTCTTGGATCGTAAATGGTGGACTTCAATTCGTGTCAGTTTTTAAAAAACTGAATGCCGGTTACAGGTCCTTTAGGCATCTGCTATTCTGGAGAGTATCTGTTATTCTGGAGAGGTCAAACACTGGTTATATATTCTCTTGCACACTTTGACACTTAAGCATTCCCGAAAAGAGGACCTCTGGATCTTGTTCTTAACTATTGATGAGACCAACTTTTTCAAAATAGAAATTGCCAACTCCTAATTACGGGAAGAGATAATGACTTCCTTTGGTGTCTAAGTTGATCTCATCTGGTAGACCATATGTTGAGTAAATACAATTAGTAAACAATCGAACAGTCAGTAGTAGTCAAATCTATATGTTTCAGTAAAAGTCCAAGAAAACACCAATAGTTCCTGTTCACATAACAAATATACAAGTCAGAGATGGACATACACTTGTTATATTCTACTAAACTAAGATCAAAACTCAACATGTTTTTCTTTGTACGGCAGGCCTGAGGCCTCCCTCACAAAGGCCCCAAAGAATTGCAAGTTAGAATATGCAAATAAATAAGTTAAAATAATACATTTGTAAAGCAAATTCAAAACTGTTTCCTTTGGGAATATGATAACTACAGAAACATTACGAACCCAAAAATCACCAAGAATTCTTCAATGGCTTTTCTAACAAAGCTGACAGGTACATTTCCTTAAGCTCTGGTCCACGATCTAGCTTCCTTCCCACCACCCACTTCACCTTTGTAAATCCAATGCTGTGAATAAGTGGCCCATAAACCTCCACCAGCTGCTCACCCACACAGAAGAAATGGTCAAGCCAAAACAACCCACCAGGCCTAAGCACCCTGTAAATGTCAAAGAACATGAAGTGCAACAATGTTGTCGGTATCCAGTTACTCATAACATGCATGGAGTGGATGATATCCAAGGTGTTGTCGAAGAAAGGAAGCCTCTGAGAAATACTGAGGTACAAGGGCACAACTCCTCTTGCAGCAATAAAATTATTAAAAGGTCCGTTCAAGTTCATTGATGTTGTAACAATGGTTATATTTCTTTCCCGCATTCTAATTGCAAATGTGGCCACTCCACCTCCAATGTCGAGCCCGATTCGGATTGTTCCTGGCTTCTTCACTGCCAGGACTTCGTCGATGGAGAAATCAACTCCACCACCACTGTTTGGTCTAGCCCAACGAGTCTTCTCTACACCTTTAAGATCAAAACAGTCTTTGCAGTCATCAAAGCCTTTCTGATTACTCTTGCGATTAATTAGACATGTATAGTTCTTGCAAGTATATGCAGTCCAGACAACTGATGAATCTGACGGGGTGGACCAGAAGCTAGCAGGAACAGGATATGGCTCGACATAGTTCTGTGGAGCAGCTGCACGACATCTTCTACGAGGAAGTGGCTCACAGCCTTTAAGTAGGAGCTTTTGTGCTAATAGCTCATCATCAGGACATGATCCGTTGACTTTGTATGACATATATTTACTAAGAATGTCAGGAAAGAGGGTGCAAGGGCGGCCAACTGGAGAGATGATTCTGTCGGAATCAAAAGTTGTTTTAAATCCCAATGGAAGTTGATGCGGAGATGTGAAAGCAATGAATTCAGATGGGAGGTTGACTGTGGTTTGATAGTCATTGGAGTTAGAACTTGTCTGGGTAACAAGATCCACAATGGTTGTAGGAGTGTTTCTGGAAAGATTTATAGAGCAATTAGAGGAATTAAAGGTAGTGGAAATGAACAAGGTGAGAAGATTTGTCGATAAAAGGAGGAAAATAAAGAATATGTTCGTAGACTGAGAGTTGGATTCCTGTGAGGAATTCATTATATAACTTGGAGTTGAAGAGACAAGTAAAAATTAACTCCCAGAACACTTGATATAGACGCTATTTAAGTCATGAATATGTATTACCTCTGGTTTCCAGTGATAAACTAAGGTTGCACGTAATAGGTCACACCTTGTTGTGCAGCCAATAAGAAATTGTAGGCCAAAAAATAAGTTTGAAGAATGAACTATGTACAAACTGACTAGATTTGTTTAGTATATCTCAAGCATTTGAAGATTGAAATGTTACGCGTACATTGCATATGCAGGCGGATCTTACAGATATCGTTTTTAATTGCTAAATCTGTTACTAGTTCATGATTTATTGACTTGTGAAATGGGGATTGACATTGCTACCGTAGTATGCTGCTTACTTGATGGAAGGTGCATGTGCACTATTGAAATCGATGCATGTGGTGGTTTTTGTCTTTAATATCTAGTGGTAAATGATTTCAGTAAATCGATGATTAAGATAGTTATGGTAATGTACTATTGCTGTACTGCATATGAAGTGCATGTATGGTTAAGTTCAGAAGGCGAAAAACTGAAAGCAAATTCATACATGAGATGGAAAATGTTATTGTTCTTGTTCCGAAAGTTTAAGCTGGCTGATATGTCGATCAATTGATGGATCCAGAACGATCCCAGATATAAAAAGCCAATATTGTACCTATACAGACATGAATTATGGCTTGTTAATTGTTATTCGGCTTTTCTAGCATTGCTCACAAAAATTTGGGTTTGCTGGGTAGTATACGCATGCATGTGATAGAGATCAAAGGAGTCGTTACTTGTTAAAGAAAGTCTTGTTTATCTAACCTATAAAATGTAAGTGCGTGCTTGGACAAAGGGGGAACAGATTATTTCCCAATCCTGAACCAAATTTTGAGTGTTTTTGTACCTGTATAATATAACTTACAAGTCATCGTCGCCAAAATTGGTCGGTCTGATGAAAGACAACCTTTTACGATAGCTGTTTTGAAGAGAATCAAAATTAAATTTAATCTAGAAAAATAATAAATGGAATGCTAATAATCTCATACTTTTCTAAGTAAATACTAGGGTTCATTCTCAGTAAATGCTAATAGAGGGCCTCAGTGACCTCACTCGTGTCAGTTCTTGAACTACAAAAGTGCACTGTGCGCTTACTCTCATTAGGTACGTCCAACTAAACCCCAACACTAAGAATAAGGGCAGACTTTAAAGTTTAAACATTCACAACATGTTCGAAAATATTACCAGAGTACACAGAAATGATGTTCTTATAAACTCATGAATGAATTTTCTGATTCTATTCATTACAAAGGAAGTCATGCTTACCAACTCCATTTCTTAGAGTACAACATTAATATTGAAACAATCTGAAATTACCAGAAAATTTTAGGAAAAACAAATTAAACTATATATCCTTTCGGTACCAGTAGACTCCTTTAGTCTCGCCTTCATCTTTCTCCACATATATACATTCCTTCATTTCCCGGTACATGGCCTTTAGAATTGGTGTCCCATCATATTGATAATAATCCCCAAGTAAAGGCTTCATGGCCTCTGTTGCTTCGAGGCCGTGGTAATGTGGGATCATGGAGAAAATGTGGTGACAAACATGAGCATTGCAGACATTATGGAATACCTTGTTTAAAATTCCGTAGTCTCTGTCAACGGTGCAAAGAGCTCCCCTCAACCAATCCCATTCAGTTGAGTCGTAGTAAGGAACAGAAGGATGAGTATGATTGAGGATTGTGATCAATGTGAACCATCCGTTCACAACTAGCAACGGGCCTCCATAAACACAGAAAACCCACGCAAATCCTTTGATTAATACAAGACGGTATAGGCCATAGATGACAGCAAGAATTGCAACATCAGAAACAATGATCTGTTTGCGTTCACGTTCTGTGTAAAGAGGGCTATGTGGATCATAGTGTGAAGTCCACCTCTCATACTTGTGTCCGGAAACATTGAACATCAAGTACAAAGGGAAGCCTATGAGGAGTGTGGTAACCCACACAAGGACACGACCAGGTGGGTTGTTGAGAATTTTGTAGTAGTTCCTGATGTTGTACTTAAATCTCGGGACATATACCTCATCATTCTCGAGTGATTGAGTGTTGGCGTGGTGACGTCTGTGGCTGATTTTCCAAGAGAAATAAGGGACCATGAGAGAAGAGTGGACAACAAGGCCAACAAGGTCATTAACCCAACCATAATCGCTAAAGGCGTCATGATCACATTCATGACCTACAACCCAAGCCCCGGTTAATACACAGCCCTGAACAGCAATGTAAGCTGCCCAACCCAGGTAGTTAATAGGATGGGGCAAGTATTGATCAATATAGTTGGTGGCAACATAGTAGAGAGCGTAGGCCATGATGAGATCTTGGATGAGATATCGGAAAGAAGTGACGAGTGATTTTTCGAAGCAATGAGCAGGAATGGCCTTCTTAAGGTCACCTATGGTAAATGGAGGTTTCTCATGAGGAGCACGTCGAAGAGCTTCAGCTTGAGTTTTCTTGGCATTAGAAGGAGCAGACATGCGCCCACCTGCACCCATCTCTCTATTATGAAGAATGTGCAAATATTGCTACTCTTCAACACTCTCAACTTTGTTGTGTGTTTAGTTGATGAGTTATTTCCTCAGACCAGCTTGGATATTTATAAGGACGTCAGGAGTAAAAATGAGGTAAAGCCTGAAACGCCCGCCAGCCCGCCAGCCAGGGAAGGAATTTGAATAAACTACTCGCCGAAGTTGACTGATCACTTGTGTGTTTTTTTGAGAGTCAGTAAGAAAATGTCTAGTCATAAAGTGACTGCTGCACCATTTTTTGCTCTATCTCTCCAGGTCCTGCTTGGCGGCTATTACTACATCACTAATTAGTCACTTGTTATATGATATATTGATAATATGTACCCTCATTATTTAACATGCACATGAGCATATCTCTCGATATGTTCATTCTGATTTTGTTCATTTATTTATTTATGCCGATGGGTATTTATTTTTCTAAAAAGGAATCACACTGAATATATTAATCAATTAAATTTTCAGTCATCCCAAAAATATTTGTAGTTCTAATCTTGGGCCTATATTTTATGATGCATGAAAAAATAGCTTCAGAATTTTAAAAAAAAAGTAAGTTGTATTTGAGTTTTATTTAAAAAAAGGCTCAAAATCAATTTACTAACTTATTTTTCATACACATTAATACATGTGCATGGAAGATAAAGTGACAAATACTGCTGAATAAATCGTTAACTTTATATATAGGTAATATTAACAAAAATAGTATGAATAAATGTAGCTGTTAGTTAAAATATCTGGCTAAAATAATATAAAATAATAATTATGTGAAATTTGTTTAATATAAAATGATTTACTATGAGAAAATTATTATAATAATTGAATATATATATATATATATATATATATATATATATATATAATTTGAAGTTATTATAAATGTAATATATTACTTGTATATGATAAGGATAACGAGTCCTTACAAGTTCAATAAATATAGTCAGGGTTGATTAAAATTTTAGCAAGTATAATGAGTGGTGAACATAATTTCTTTAAATTTTATTTATGACATGTTTTATATTTTTTAGAATCGGAGATGCTCTTTTCAAGTAGCTTCCAACAAGTACAAGCTAAGGTGAACCAAGGCCGTGATTCCTTTTGTATATACTTCAACATTAATAGATGTATTACTAGGAGATATTCTGTACAAGGTAGGCTGATATTATTCTTATGAATTAAATATTGAATAAAATAGATTCAAATATTAAATATATATTATAAAAAATCTGAATATATCAATTTTTTATAATTTATTAACAGATTATGTATAAATACCAGCCAAAATATGGTACATTTACAACTACCCATCATATCCTTATATATGGATTTTATTCAAATATTTGGTCTTATATTACTAAAGTAATAAGGACCGCTAGATATTGAATTAAATAGATGATAATCGTTGGATTAAAATAAGAGAATATTCTATCTTCATAATCTAAATCAAAACTAAGTAGGTCTTATTGAATAGAAGTAGGTATCCTAAATTGAATAGACTATTTAATACAAAATTCGTAACTGTTTTTTCTCTTCAGTTTCCTGAAAATTTTATGTAAATATACTTTTTAAATCATCACTTAATTAAAAAATATTTCGTGAGTTTCGTGTGGGTTGTAAAATCATCAAAATCTGAATTTGATGGAGTCGAAATAAATTAAACGACACATGATTCTTTTATATAGTTCGTTTTCTTACTATTTTACCTGAAATATCACAATCATATGAATTTTTAAATATATTATTATAATTATAAAAAAAATACATGAATATAGGAAACGGGTACAACCCGCGCATTGCACGGGCAATAAGCCTATGTGAGACCCTCAGCACCATCTGTAAATATGGAAATCGATCATGTAGTGTTTTTTAACCTCAGAAGAGGCTCAGCATGCTCATTAAGCGAAAGAGCATTTCATTTTTAAATTAATGAAACGGTATCCATAGAACTAAACATTTATGAGAATCTTTGAAAATATCAGAAGGTAAATTAGAATATCTTACACACTAGATTCTCAAAATAACGATCACTCTGATGAAACCACCAAAGGCCTCAAAACACTGTGATCAGGAACTATCACCGCAAATGTAATGGGAGGGCTGATGCATTGCAACCGTCAAACGGTGTCTGATAAATGAACTAACTAGAACTGCAAAATGAGCGGAAAACAAGATGGAAATAATAGAAGAAAGATCAGAACAAGTAAAGGAAAGTTCAAACCAGATTCATGATTCTTTAACTGTGGTTGATCATCTTGATATCAGAAAGGCGAATAGATGTCGAAGAACGTAGGAGATCATGTCAGTTCCATGTTAACCTACTCATAAGCAATTTATAAGCAGTCTATCTGGATATGAGCTTCGCAATTAGAACTTCATGACGACAAGTAAAGATGAATCAAACACTGAAAGCAGAATAATTTACGGATTTTGCTACAAACAGGTCAAGACACAACTCATATGGGGACTAAAGGCTAAATCTGATGAAATAAACAATCAGATTGGCAAGGTTGGCAATGCAATGTCCAGTCCGGTTAATATAAATGAGGTTTCATTAGACGTGCAAAATGAACTTCTGGCTGGACAATCCACAGCTGTTAAAAGTTTTAACATGCTGACTAGCATTATGTCTCAAGCACTTAAAGAAGAAAGTAGATATCAGCAAGTAGTATTATGCATTTCTTCCCGTGACACCAGAGAAATTTGTGTCTTTTGAGTTATTCTCTATTTTTTGCAGAGTAATATGCAACAATCTGCTGAATGTGGTCACAGGTAGCAAAAATAGCTCTTGTTCAAAATCACAACATATAAAGCATTCATAGTGTATTCAATTTGAGTATTTCTCATCACAACATATAAAGCATTCATAGTGTATTCAATTTGAGTCTTTCTCATCTACATGTTGACAAGTACGAAACAAACATAAATCAGGTAATATGTAACTCCAGCCACCATGCTTTTCAGGGATTAAAAAAATAGTGACGTGTGTTTTTTTTTTTTTGCTAAATGACATATGTGTTCTACACAACATATTAAAACCCAATCAATACCCGATTATTAAGTTTGTACGGGGTTATGTGTTACATTCTTAATTAAATTGTTTGCATCGAAATCTTGGGCAAATGACACTGAGCATATGCATGGGTAACAACTTTGGTCAGACTGTTATTTGCACTTTTTGCTCCAGCACATCTTCAACATTCAATTTTTACAAGTAGGCTAGGATAATAAATTTTGATAGGGCAACTATGGATTGCGAAACTGAATGTATAAATGAATCATGGTGCAGGGTATGCCATTTCTGACATGGTATGGATTATGCAGCGGCATTGAGATGATCAGCCATCAGGTGATTTTGACACTGCTGGAGAAGCTTATGGAATACAAAGGCATTACGAGCTGCCATGGGACATATGAAGAAAGTAGACTGGTGTCAGTGGGTTGATGTTGAGTTGACAGAAGATATAGTTAAACTTGAAGATCCTAACTAATGCTTCCAGAGGTCGTCAGAGAGAATTCGATTACAACATTAACATTTACGAGGATATATAATCTCCGCAACAATGTACTGGTCAATAACTTATTGCACTTTTCTCAGAAGGTATCACAGTTATATGAACATTTTCTTTTCAAAAATACTTGAGACAAGAATTTGTTATATATTCATAGCATTTTTTAATACCTCATAGTTTCAGCTTAATTCTGTGGAGGGATTAGCTCATAACTGATGCAAACAAGTATATAAAGTCGGTGAAAACAATTATGATTAATATTTTACGTACAAAGCGTTGCAACATTAATATCATGCCAGGCATCTTGAATGAGCCAGGTCACATTTTGCAATCATGTAAGAAATTCTTTTCTACGTGGCGATACCTGCTCGCGATTAACAATTTGCATGTAGTATGAAGGATTCATATGGTCTATCTAACCACAAAGCCATATAAATACGCACATAATCCTAGCCTCCCTAGAATATTAAGTTCAAACTTCTAACTGATAATTACTTATTTGTTTAAGGAAGAACTTACAAACAATTTTGAACAGTCCACTTCAGCAATCACCAGTAATCTTTGCAGGAGCAAGAACCCTGTTTAAAATGGTGAAAGCGATTTGTGTCTCTCAAAATAATCACTCTATTCATCACTTTAGATACATACTTCATCCATATATGACAGTCTAAACAAACGCATAGATTTTTGGTTATCCTAATTGGCATCCCAGATCCGGTGTGAATGAGCCCAAACATTGTTGCAAGCCTTTCACTATGGCCACAAACCCACTCTGTCTTCATTTCATTATTTACATCATGAAGTACAGATCCTGTATCAGGGACATATCCAATTCTTTCCATTGCTTCCGTCAAGTCATTCCAAACTTTTCTGAATTCTTCTGTATCACGAAATGAAGAACTCCCACCAGCAACAAAAGTATGTACTCTATGTTTTATTTGCATCCAGCTACATCCGGGCTCCTTTTGTAGTCTTTCATTTTCCATTAATTTTCTAACGTTTTTAACGCCTTCCCACATCATTGCTTTTGCGTAAATGTTTGATAGCATCACATAATTACCCGGGTTACTTGGTTCCAATTCAAACAACTTTGCGGCAATCAACTCCGCCAAGGAAACATTTCCATAAAGTCGACATGAATTTAGTAATGAACCCCAGATGCTACTACTTGGCTTCATAGGCATCTTCTTTACAACCTCTAAGGCCTCCTTGATTTTCCCAGATCTACCTAACAAATCAACCAAACAAGCATAATGCTCTAAAGTTGGCTTAATCCCAAACTCCACACTCATTCTCTCGAAAAAATTCTTCCCCTCATTCATAAACCCCGCATGACTGCAACCCGATAATAAGGCAATAAATGTGACATCATCTGGATAATATCCGGAGTCGATCATTTCATCAAATAACTTTATTGCTTCTGTCATACAGCCACTAATAGTGTAGCCCTTAAGCACTGTGTTATATGTAGTCACATCTTTACTTCCCATCATACGAAACACTCTACTACAATAATCCATTTCCCCACATTTCGCATACATATCCACAAGTGAGTTTAGCACCAAAACATCAGGTTCCCCACACGACTTCACAATCTGTGCATGTATCTCTTTCCCACTATATATAGCGGTTACCTTAGCACACGCAGATAAAACCGTAGTAAGAGTAACCCAACTAAACCCAGTCCCTTCTACCTGCATTTTCCTAAACAACCTAAACGCCTCAAACAACTGACTGCGCTTAACCAACCCACCAACCAACGAATTCCAGGTAACAACATTCCGTTGAGGCATTTCATCAAACAACTTCACAACATCATCAAAACACCCACAGTGATTATACAACCTCAAAAGAGAATTAAACACCACTTGATCAACCTCATCACCCGCTTTCACAATCTGCGCATGTACCATTTTCCCAATTCCCACCTCACCCAACTCCGAACACGCCTTCAAAGCAGTCGAAAACCCGAAATTACTAGGCCAAACACATTGCCACAACATTTCACAATAAAGCTCCAAACTTTCCCTAAAAAGCCCTTTTCTTGAATACCCAATTGCCATAGCAACCCAAACAGCCTCATCACTGGATTTCCCATCATCGAAAACTCGACGAGCTTCATCAATTTCACCACACGCAGTATAAAGGGTAATAATCTTGCTTTTAATAATGGGGTTTTGAAGAAGATTTTGATGGGTCTTGTTCTTTGACAATAGAAGTTGAAGATACAATCTTTGACCATGATGTAATGATTTTTTGGAAATACAAGAATGGAGAAATGAAGAATAAGCATCTATATTTGGGTCATTTAAACAAGTGGGATTTGATTCAATTAAGTGAAGAGCTTCATCTAATTTACCAGATTTTGATAATGATTTTAAAAGATTAGTGGGTGTTTGTGTTGGTTTTTGAGGAGAAATGTAAGGAGTTGAAGTAGCAGTTATGTTAGTTGAGAGACAAATGGCGGGTAAGAACATCATGGTTATGGTTAGATTTGAGTGTATGTGTATGTTTCATATTTTTCCAGGTTTGAGGACTTCATTTCTAAGTGAAATTAGTATTTTGCCAATTGTTTTTTTATTTTTAAAAAATATGGGTTTTTAAAATTTATTTGTAAAATTATTGTTTTGCAACATATTCAATTGCGAGAAAATAATGAATAATTCAAGTTTTCATTCAACTGAAAAAGAAACAAGTGTTTATAATTTTCTTGATGATTTTAAAATTTTAAATACTCATTCTACTAAATAGCTTCTCTCCTGATGTTCAAGCTGAGTACAACTGCTACGTTTTACACAGTGGTACAAGCTCTTTTCTGATTGTTTCATATTCTAACTTCGCCTGAACTTTTGAGTGCATCGTATACTTTCATTAATCAACTAGCTTTATTTGATTCAGAGTAGTATATTCAAAAACTTATTCCATGTAATTACATCAAACAGATACAAAAACTCGCAGCTTAATACTACGGACTATGCACAAGAAATGTGTTACGATGAAACTACAATACTACTGCAGAAGATAGACTTGCAAGGGCGGAAACCTATATTTACAGATAGTAACAGCAGATAGCATCCTAACATGTGCACTTCTCTATGAACCAGAACATCAATCTGAAACTTCATGCAGCTCTTGGTAGGTTTGAGCATTCCGAGCAGAAGAGAAAACTGGTACTGCTGACCCAATGTTTAGGGAATGGGAAGCAAGGTCTACACTCTTTTTAATCAACAACCACATGCTATAGACGAATCCACCCCAACCTGGTTCAATTGATAGGAATGAAGATTTATAACATTGGAAAACTTGTAAAGGTCTGTTAACAAGTCATGAGAAGTATTGACTGCTAAAAAGGTGAAAAGGTCTGTTAACAAGTCGTGAGAAGTATTGACTGCTAAAAAGGTGAAAAATACCAACTCAAATACAAATCTGTG
Organism: Anethum foeniculum; assembly: GCA_003724115.2. Classification (NCBI taxonomy): domain Eukaryota; kingdom Viridiplantae; phylum Streptophyta; class Magnoliopsida; order Apiales; family Apiaceae; genus Anethum; species Anethum foeniculum. Next base: position 21,192 of record PHNY01300125.1, read on the forward strand.
GAAAATAGATGGAAATATTGTTCATTTAATTCAGATAAACTAAAACAAATATAATGAACTGAGGGTAAGGAATAGATGAGCCGTACCTGCAACAAGTAGGACTGCTATGATTGTTGATATGGTAGCAGTGGATATAACAAAAGCAGCAATAAACAATGCTCCAACATATACAGCCGCTACACAGGTAAAGAAAAAAGCCAAAAAGACTCCGACTGCTGCTAGCGACAGGAGGAAAGAGATCACAATGGCATTCATAGTTGCGACAAGGAAGAAAAGCATAAATACCAGACATCCTGTCAATGCCAGAAATGTTACTATTCCGACCTGCACAAGTTGTAAAGAATCAAATCAGAGAAACTGAGGATTTGAAATGCCAAACCCCAACAAACCAAATGAAGATATGACTAGTCAAAGTCAAATCCTTATTAACAGGGCCGGATGGCTCTATGGGTGAAGTAAAGTTCAATAATTAACTACAGCAAAGTAAAATATGTACCCATTACTAATAGGGTAAATCATTGAAATTGAGGTCAACTATGAATGGAAGTGTGGCTACTGGTTACTTAAGATGAATGAGATGGACATGAAATATATTGCAAGTCTAATATGTTGACATTTATGTATAATTTTCATTATCCACTCGATGCATTATCACATCTGTTATAGCTTATTTCTTCCTTCTCAAATACCATCTTATAATTCATTCATTTTCCTACTCTAGATATTTTAAACTTCATTCGTCCCTTCCATCTCCAATATCTTTGGCTACCTCACATTTAATTTACTCCTCTCAAACCAACCAAAAAACACTTAATACTCCTCGAGTCCTCAATAAGTATCATTGCCCTGCTTTTCACCATTTTTTTTAATCTTTCACTCAGCATAGTTCTTGAAGTAAAAATTAATAATAGTAATAATAATAATCAAACCAGCAGATATTCTTTCAAATGTTAAAAGAGTGTACAACACGTAAGCACTCTCACAAATATTACCATTTTTCCACACATCTCCTAGGAAATCTCAGAGATGGATCTATTCGGATGGTCAATTGTCTCATTCACCAAGTTAACGGATTGTGAGAATACTGGCCAAGGTGAACAAGTCTATGGAAAATTTCGAGTGTCATTCTTCTTATCCTAAGCAGCGACGAATAATCACCATGTATACTTGATTCTATCTACACACCAGAAATTTACCACACTAGGATATATAAATAGAGAGGGAGAGAGAGAGTAGAGACACATCAGAATTTGCAGAGAGAATTAGAGAAAGACAGCAGCAGAAGAAGGCTCAAGAAAGTAAAAAGAGGAGAGAGTTGGTGAAAATACATTCCTTCTCGTACATACAAATCTTAACTGAATAACAAGAACAAACTAGTATTTACGAGTAACTCAATCAACTAGTTTTCACTTCTTTAGTGAATTGTATTTGTTATGGTTGACTTGTCCAGGTTCTTATAATGACTCTTCCAATGCTCCACCCCACTTAAGTATGTGCATATGAAGTACTAGCAAGAGGGAATGGTCTCATCCACCGCACTAAAACCTTTCCAAAAAATCAGAAGTTGATGACTTACTTCTGGTTTTTTAGCTCCTCTAGTCCTAGGGATACCAGATTGAAAATCCTTGGTTACGTTTGAAAACTGTGGACCATGCAGTTACCTACAGGAACATCCCTGGGATGTCAGTCCTTCCCATCGAATGCAATCCTTAATGAATGAGTACTCCTCTGTGACTCTGCCCCCCTCTGCCTGTTAGTGACCTAAGCAGTCATGTCACTCGGACCCTCATAGTTGTATGCAGTCTGTCCCATCCACATAGGATCCTATGTTCAAAAAGACTCCTACACAAGTCAAATCCGATGCCTAAGCTGCACTTTAATTTAGTCATTTCAACTTTAAATACATTGAACTTTAATGTAATTATTCAACACCTTGAAGCACAATGTTTTAGATATCTAGAAATTGATCCTGTTTTGGTTAGCTTTCATCCTGGAAGGGGAACTCTACGCTTGTTGATGAGGATATATTCATCACATAATATGGGATACGTAATACTATAAACAAGCGTTAGACATATTTCCGGTAAATTTGCTACATGTCGGTCGCAAGTTCTATAAATATGGAACATAAAGAAGCAACATTGCTATGCACTTGGGAGAAACAGTTTTATAGCCTACCCTGCCCAAAGTCCTATGCAACTATATTAGATGTATTCCCTGCCCAAAGTCCTATGCAACTATTTTAGATGTATTTTAACCCAAAGTAAAGTTTTATAACTAATCTTCCTAAACTTTTTTTTTAATTCTTTGTATTCATATATATCTAATCTACCTATGTTCCATGGTCGAAATTAATCATATAATTGGTGCATAGCAATTACTGAAAGAGAGAAATTGCTGGTCAAATTCATGTTGGCAATGTCAGCACTCACAACCCTTATGCTTCTGACGTAACCTGTTTGCGATAGCCCCAGCCACCCAAAAGGAATCAGAGAGAGAAAGTAACTTCATCCTTCATATTATGTGACTCTGAATTTAGGAGTCGATGAACCGGGGGGAGTGACTTTCAGCATTGTGCTTTTATTATTTACTCTGTACACTTATTCACCACTTCGTGTTGCAGTTCATCCCTTTCTCACTGATGAAATTTCATATTTCTGAAGGAACACATTTTGATTTTATGAGTTGATTATTAAAACATAGTGTTGAGTATGCATTTTAAATTTAAGATATACTGGAAATCTTCTCAAATTCAAACCAAATGTAAAACCTGAAGCTCAAATTTCATATTTGACTAGACACATTTCATATGTCTAACCTCAAATATTCAAATCAAAAGCTAACATAATTGTGAACTTGTGGGCATGTCACGTTCAAAAAATTAACCTTATTCCCAAGATTTGATAAAATAACCACAGGAGGTACAACTAACTCAAAAGAATCTAACACCTCCAAGGTAGTTGTTATGGACCGTAACTGTTAAAGTGACAACAAAGTTGCAGCTCATGACAGGATTTCAGGACGATCTTTAATCCCCCCATGAAAGTACCAATCAACTTTGTACTGTTTAGAAAGACGAGCAGGGAAGGTGACGGACACAGAGCCCTTACCCTGATTCTTACCACACATCCCTCCACCGAGACTCGAACACTCAGCCTATTGTCAGCAACAGAATAGGTTTATCCATAATGCTAAATACCAAGGATTATGCATTACGTCTTTCATCATTTGCCATATAAAAGAAAAAACCAAATATGCATAGCAAGGATCTGGACTTTCCGGAAACTCTAACACGGCTCCAAACACAACTCGTATATCAATTGACGCAATTTACCAAAAAAGACACAACTCAATCAACCTGATATAACATAAATGACTTACACATCCAACATTTTAATTCATTTCCGCTGATATAATCATTTCTACCAAATTTCAGTACATTCCTTAAGTACACCAAATTCAACCATTTACGGAAAAAACAACAGGTTCCAAAATAAATCAACAAATCTAAATAAATCAAATAAACGACAATGCACAACACATAATCCTCAATAACCAAATATCCAATTCCGCTAATATATTCATTTCTAACAAATTTCAGTACATTCTTAACTACACCAAATTCAACACATTTACGAAAAATAACACATTCCAGAATAAATCAACAAATCAAATAAAAGTAAAAACGACAATGCACAACACATAAACCTCAATAATCAAATATCCGCAAAATATATCAATTTATCGAGATTATTAATTCATGGAAGCTCACCGAAACCACAAGAAGCGAACGTAGAGGAGTGCCTTGACGGGTCCACAAGAGAACACGGCGACCAGTATTTCTAGCAGCTTCTGGAAGCAACGGCCAGTTACGAGACGCCGTCGTTTTGATGCGATGAACCAAACTTGTATTTAATTCGTGGGGAAACAAAATGTGATTGCTGACGTCACTAAACAATGCGTAGAGTGTGATTTGATCTTCTTCATTGGGGTTAGGTTTAGATGGGGATGAGTGTTGTTCATCATGTATTGTGACGCCGTTAGGTTTTTCAGTGGGATCGCCGTTAGGTTTATCGGAGGAATCGACGCCGTTAAGTGTGGAATCGTCTACTGTTGCCATGGTATTTTTTGGAAATTAAGCTTCAAATACACAATTATATCGGGAATGGTTGAGTAGGAGATTAGACAAGGCGCTAACAAGTAATTGATAATATTTCGATATTTTAGAAAAAATGAATTATTAAATATAAATATGGATAATAAAGTTTATTAGTGGAGTAAACAGCTTTGTCTTTTTTGACTATCTAACAGGACAGGTGTTGACGGGGGTGGATATGTACATGTTTGGATCTCTAAGGAATAGAATAAAATTTGGAGAAGAAGTCGATTAAAAGAAATGCCACGAAATTAAAAGGAAAAAAAAAAATTAATCCAAAATGGTTCCAGAGGCATCTCCGGTAAACGGTATTAAAAGATTTTCAAAGTTAACGTGACAAACAACTGTTGCTGGCCAAATAATAAGAGTTTGTGGATCATATAATTGCCTGTCAATAGTGTTAACTTTTGAGTAAATCATAACAACTGGAGTACGTGGATCATATAATTGTGTATCGATCAGTACTAAATTATAACATGACGAAACTATAATAACCGGAATATGATATAATTTAGTTCAACCTCTATTTTGGTTATCCTTCACAACCGTTAGATCTTTTTAATCAAATGATCTTTTTTTTTTTTTTGCCAATAAAGGGATTTCATTCATTAAACCAAGTCATTCGAAATTACATCAATAAGGGCTGAGTGGGCATTATCCCCTCGCCACATACGATCAGCTGGAGAGCAACTG
>PHNY01300130.1:5335-25973 GCA_003724115.2 Anethum foeniculum
CTTTTAGCCTATTTTTTAATCCATAGACCACTTAACAAACTTAACGAGATATAAACTTGCTTGCGGTCGCTAGGTAAGACATAATTTTCAGAAAGAAATAGAGTAAATGAAGAAGGAAACAGCAAACACTCCTATCCAAAAACACTTTACGAGCTTAAAATGACCAACAAATCTTGTGTGATATAAGATTATACCTTGTGAAGCATGCGGTGAAGGGCTGGGTCATGAAGCTTTGAGTGTGGACTGGATTATTAACAGAGGAAATGTTAATGGACATAGTAAGCATAAAATGGACATACAACTTGTAAGAAGAACAACCTGCATAGCCATCGATACAAATGTTGCAGTATTGCGTCAGCAAAAACATTTCCAGAAGTTACTGCATCTGCAAGGCATCTTTGAATCAATTGTTTGAGGACACGGAATGCTGGTGCACAAGAAGTAGCTTCATCAAAACCAGACTGTTCGTTGAAATCATGGGGTCCAGTACTCGAGTCATGTTCCGATCCAAATAAAGCACCTCCCTCCATCTCATTTACTTGGTTGCTTTTTAGAAGAGCGTTGACAGCCAAATGATGTATCTGTAAACATAAGCAAAAAATGAAAAAGAAGGGAATCGTACATTCACTTAAATAACAAAACAGTAGCACAGTGGGGTGAGGGGATATGGATAGAAACTTCTATACCTTAAGCTCCACCGACACTTTCCTATATGCTCCTGGATAGGTGAGGACTGGTTGATCAACCTATTCAGAAACCACCAGTATAGTACTTAAAAAGGTCAATAGAGTTTAATGCTTCTAGGTAGCTGTGGATTCCACAAATAGGGGTTTATTTCCCAATCTAATGAAAAATGGAAAACTTTGACACTAACCTCGTCAGCATAACATGAATCTTCTTCATTAGTTCCTCCAAGATCTGGATTGCCATTATCAGATATCCAAAGTACCTGAGAACGAATCTGGCTTAGTATATACATAATCATCTAATAACCTAGAGTATGCACATGCTATATAATGGAGATATAGATAGGTAATTTTTTAAGAGTTATTTTCACCAAAATTTATTCCATCTTAAAGTTTTGAGAGAGTCAACTTGCATGTATAGTATTTATACACTGGTTAGTGGCTACAATAGAAGAAATGATTGGAAATGTAAAACCTGACAAAATATTAGATGATTATTCATTTTTTGTAGCAATCCGTAAGTATAACAATTAAGCAAATTATCGGATTACAAATCAATCAAGAACAAATAATGTAAATTTAAATATGAAAAAGAGACAACCTGTTGGTGATCGCGTAATGCTCTGGCAAAAAAGATATCTGCTGTATGTATAAGCCAATCAAGTTCAAAATTGCCTAATGGAATCTGTTTTAGTAACCATAATAGACTAGTTAGCAAATGATCATTATCAAATTTAGTAGATAGGAAGGGAACTAACAATATTACATGTGCATATCGTGAAAGAGAAATCCTCTCATTTAACCATTGAGATGATGCAGCACACCGTTGCATCCCTTTCTTTGTTGCCACAATTTGCCATCCAATAGCCTAGGCAAATTGAGGAGCCAATGTGAATGCCAGAAATAAATAATAAGAGAAAACATTTGACGCATCTAATGAAAGAATTGAACTACCTGATATTGACTATCATTAGCATTGGAAGGCATACTGACACAAGGAAATTCATTTAGAGCTCGTATCCCTGATTTTATCGTATGAACACATGGACACTCGATAACAGCAATTCCAGGTCCTGGATGCTGGTTTCTGTCAACAAAGGCATAAAGAAAAAAAATAAATGAGAGCTTCAGAATCCAATTCTGGATTTCGGGTCTCTATTAAGACCAGCTTTATCTTGCTCCAGCAGGGCACTGTTTCCTAGTCAATGTTCTAACTTAATTGCAGTGTTCAATTAGATGTATGTGATCTGCCAATACAATCAATTCCTATCCCCGTCCCACTGGAGGTGTTTTAGTTTATGCTAATTGTATGCGAGCGAACTAGACAATAAAAACAAGTAATATTGCCACGTACTTTAGTGAGATAGTTTCTTAGTTGATCACATGTTTTTTCAATGTGCTCTGTAATAAATGCCTTATCTTCGGACACTTTTACCTTTTAACTTTCAAGCATAACCAAAAACTCTGTTTGATCTGTGATCCATTAACTGGAAGTGAGAGCAGATCCTTTAAAGAAAAAAAACATTACAAGAAAGGACCAATTTATGCCAAATGACTGACCACAATTTGTACAAGTAATTTTGCAAGTGTGTTTACAATGAAAACCCTATACAGCATACTTAGGACATCAAATGAGCTGATACTTGAAGATAAAACTACCAAGGAATATAAAAAATTGCAAGATAGGAAGATTACTTGTATTCGCCTATAGTCCTTTGTAGAAGTTTCTCTGCATCCTTGATGGAGCCAACATAATCTACCTAAATATTGATATGCATGATAAAGGAATAAGAAACTACACAGAGGAAAGTAACCAAAAAGAGTCGCCCCAGTATAAAACATCTGACTAACCTTGAAAACAATACCATCTCCGAAAACCGAAGCATCGACAGAAAATGCTTGACAAGCATCGCGAAATTGTCTCTCCAGAATGTTTGGTGTTATTTCCCTATTTTGAACAGTATTAACCAAGACAACTGATATTGTTCCAGATGCAGGAAAATATCCGGCATACATTGCCCGTCCCTCAGATCCACTAGAGAAAAACAGTATTAAAATCAACATTAGCGATTGATATGTTCTAAAAACATAGTGTAATTAAGAAATCATACTGACTTGTATAGTGTGACATTCAGTAACTGAGTGTTCTTAATTTTCTAAAGCTCTGGGTTTATACAAATAAAGGACGCATCTACTACCTTTATTTTAAGCACTTTTGGTAATGTTCTGTTAAACATGCATCTTTTCAGTTATGGGCCTGACCAACTACAGAGACAGAATACTTAAATTAAGGCCTCAAACATACATTGCTGGCATATAAGCATTCGGTCTTCAACTTTTTAAGGCTGCCTAAGCCCTGCTACTAATTGGACTAAAGACTGTTTTTCATGTTTCAGGGCATGCATATCTAAGTAACTGAATCCGGTTAAATTGCTTATAATTACACATTGACACATAAGCAGCTGAGTTGTAGGTGTGGTGCCTTAAAAATTAATCAGTATCACTTATTTTCATGTTTATTACATGTCAATATGTCATTCTAAATAAATTAAAGATGTCCCAATACATCTACAGGTTGACTGCAGTTATATTTACCAAGAACTACTATCATTGACTAAGTTACCAGAAATATACCTATGGTACAAGTAGAAGAATGAGAATGATTGTTCTAAGTAAGAGCACTCAGTAGTGGTCTTCATATGCAACTCAGTCAGAGTCCATCCATCTTGAGCACTCCGCTTCATAGCTGATTTATCTACTTTGCAAACACAGCCGATCTGGTAGATGGCATTAAACTCTGATGGCACCTTGGATTCGTATATACCCTGAGCATAGAAACATAAACAAGTGTCACTATACAGTATGATTCTACATGTAAATTACATGGCATCTTATTCCAGCTATTCTTCAAGGGAAACTGTTCAATGAAACTAAAAACCATTGGCATATATAATAAATATATCATAGCAAATTAATACATTTTCTTTTGTGAGTCTAAAAGTTTCAATTCAATAATCTGACCTCGACTTCAGGATCAGAAAGGTGAGCTGCTAGTTTCCTGCTTTCTGCCCAAAATTGATCTTCATCAATTATGACCTAGTACATTCCGTTCAAAAACAAAAAAAAGCATCCATGAAAAGGGGTTTCATATATTTGCAATTAAGTTTGACTTCGGGTGAAAAGGAAGTTGAAGTACCTCAATCAAGTTATAATTATGGTGCCCATGTGGAAGAATTTTGTTGACGCGTCTACCAGGAAAATCTTCTGTTACAGGAGCTTTAGAGTTCAGGTAGAAAACTCTAGGCACGTTTATAGGGATCTTGCGCATAACTCCTTGTACGGCAACCCAAGCAAAAAAACGACCAAACTGTGAACTAGGTTCAATCTGAATTATCTGCACAAAAAAATTAAAAAAAAAAAATTAACAGCTATATTTAGGGTCCCAGACAAGAGTTGATAAAATGCTTTAGGCCAAATCACCTGCCAGTGGGATCGCGTTAGGGCCAATTCCTGTTTTTCAAAGTATGAACTGACCCCAGGTTTTCCCCGAGTTTGCTTCTGATTGACTCCAACTGATGGCCCGGCGACATTAGAAGTGTGGTGTGGATCTTTTGCATTGTCCAACCTGCACAACAGAAGCAATCCAATGCAAACTATCAAACCATTTGTATTAAAATGCATAGTTCATTGCAACATGCAAACAAACTACTGCTATTAAATCTATAAGTAAGAAGTATCCGTTCACAGTGCAATAGGAAGAATTTACTAAACATCAGTAGATTCAATATAAGAACTTCAAGGGGAAACCGCAGAAGATCTCTGTTGAATTTCTTAAGATGAATCTTATGGGCCATAACAATTGAACAATTAACAATGCATCCCTATGAAGTAGATTTTACACTTTTATAGGTTACATTAGAATACTAAAAGAAGTTCTTGACAAATTACTATATATACCAACTAGATTAACTAAGATATTGATATAGTATGAATCTTGAGATTGCAAAACTATGCAAATATGCTGCACCAAAACCTTTAAAATGGGCACCAATTAATGAAGAGCTGCTACAATAAATTTGAAATGAAGCAAAAGTTTAATTTTCTTGTTACCAAAAAGATGCTTTTCTAAATGTAAGTCAGATAGGTACCTTCGCCGCTTCCTTTTCTCGCGGACCTCTTTCCATTTCCTCTTCTTCAAATCAAGCCATCCTTGGTAATCCGAATTTCTGTCTATATCTTTCATGCAGATTTCATTTTCATGTTGTGTTCTTAACAGTTCGTGTACTCTCTGGTTATGACCTGTTTGTTGATTAGACGAGTTCACTTGGGTACTACTCTTAACTGAATGTTTCCCATTATTAACTTCATAACACCGAACAATAGGTCGAGGTCCTTTAGCAGAAACTTTTTCTGTGGTCCTAAAGTCTTCCATATCTTCTATGTTCTGTCCACTTATTCCATGATTATCCGAATCAGCAACAGCTTTCTGTCCTTTAGCATCATCTTTGTTCTTCGAACTAAATATGTCAACCAATTTTCTTTGGCGAAATTTATCCTCTTTCTCACGAACTTTCTTATGCAGCCAATCAGGATGAATAACTCTAGGTACAGGGTTTGATACCTTAAAAAGTAGAGTATCACATCAGTAAAAGTATAGAGAGCTAACAGTTGTATTAAAATTAATAGATAAATATCAACACCTTCTGCATTGCAGCAGGAATAGTAACAATCTTTTGAATTGCTGAACAAAGTCGTTGCTTGTAATAGGACCAATCAATTATGGACCTGATGCCGACATCTGCTGAAATCTTGCACCACTTCTTTACATAGAACTTAATAAGTTCTGCATTGAAAATATAAACACCTGAACTTCTTTGCTTGTAAAAGACAATATTGCAGGATGGAAACTTTTATGAATATTCTTACCAGCATCAGTTTCAAATAATGCAACTGGAACAGCACGTTCACTTACTGGAGTTCCCTGTTCACATGAATAATTTAACTTAATTGTCGAAAAAAGAAAGCAATAACAGAGAAATATACTTTACCAAGTAACATGATAGACAAAAGCTACCAACATGCATAGAGAAGCACCTATGCACTAGTACTAAGACATTAGTTCTACTCTTTTACTATAAAATCATGGAAACTGACTGGCAGCTTAGAAAATGAGAAAGTAACATACTTTGGGCACTCTATGTTTGTGGTAGGCATCCTGCTGCATTGGCTTTCATGCCAGCTACAAGTATAAAAACAGAGAGAGAGCGAGAGAGAGAGAGCGAGCGAGAGAGAGAGAGAGAGAGAGAGAGAGAGAGAGAGTCCGGATTTGGGAAGTAAACTATATTAGTGACTGAATACCCATGCCATGATTCCTTAATAGGCATATGGGCCAATCCCAAATTATTTACAAGTTGACAAGACTTATTTGTCGAGGATCACCCTCCCATTCAGCTTCTGTTTGAAGATACATATAGCGAAATTTATGTGGATGCTGATAAAAAGCATGGTGATGTCATATTATAATTACGGCTATGGGCCTATCGGGCTATCCCAATTAGTCGGATCACGGATGCAAACATTTGTGGATCAATCTGATCTTAGTTCTTCCTCTGTACTATCTCGTTAATAAGAATAGCATAACAAAAAACATTCCAAAATAACACAGTATTTGCTAAATTCTTTCTATAAAAATAATTGAAACTTAAATTAATTGGTTATATTTTCAAAATGATCCAACTATTGAAGGTATGAAATGTCTCAAACACAGGTACTTCCCTAGAAAGATATCTATCAGATCATTTCAAAATGATAAGTCAGCCCAAGGAGCATCTGGGACCAAAAGACTGAATAGCATCAAAAAGAATTCGACTATAAAATATAAAAAAATGGCCATCATCAAACATGGTTCAGAAAACATAATGCATGTAACACCTAGGATGCATGGCCTCTGCTCAAAGGCCAGTAACTTGGTTGTCATTACCTTTTTTATTAGGCTTATCTTGAGTATAGCGAGCAATATCAAATGAGTATAAACATTCTATGCCTTTTTAATTAAATTACTATTCAATTGGTACAACCACATATGACGTGATACTAATAATTAAAATAATAAAGCCATTCGCTAGCTAGAAGATATGCATACCCTTGGTTCACAAGCAACAACATATTGACAACGTAGTCCTTTGTCCTTCACCATTGTATCACCAAGGAAGTCAGCAAGTCGTTTTGCTGTGGTTACAGCACATGACTTCTGAGTCCCATAGTCTGCTAAGGACTTGCTCATTGTGCTTGATTCTGATATATAATCGAGCAACTCGCTATCTGCAATGTCTTTGCCTTCATTCTGAAAATGATAGAAACTTTAAGTTACTTTCCAATACCCTTATGTCGCGTACCCAAGCCTAAATAGCAAATATTATTATTGGTTTCAATCGTCGTATATCAAACAATAACTGTTTAAAGCAATTAATAGTTATTCCGGAATATTGACCTATTTGCTCTGACTTTAGAGTAGATTTAGTCCTGAGTTATTATGTGGACTAAAGTTGATTCCCATTTCAGTTCATTTTCATGGATTAATAACACTTATGAACAGGTTGGGATTGTTAGTTACCCCCAGTGAAATTGAATGCAGCCGAAAATAGTCTATATAAGGATTAGGATTATTTTGAAGGGTTAATTATGACAACATAGAGCAATTTCTAAAAACTAGTGATTATATAATCCCTGCAAACACGCATAGCCTTAATGTTTCCTTTACATACATCCAGAAGATCAAGCCATCTATTGGCAACAGCGGCAACCGCAGCATAACATTCCTCTAAGGTCGACCCATGAAGGAATTTGTCGAAAAGCTCAGCCTGCAAAGACGAGATTACTCTTAATACCAAAACAATAAACTTATAAGAATCTGCCAGCACAAACACATCAGATATATGGTAATGCAAGTGCACAGCAATGGGAGATGCACCATATTCTGATTAGAATGTAGATAGGCCACCAGAATTTACACAAACTGCCCACTGTATAGAAGATTTTGCTGTATAATATCATCTCGCTTCAAGGAATATAAAAGAAAAGATCATAAACAGTAGTACACAATATATTTATGTGCATAGCATAACTGATCTATCTTTCATAATCTACAGGCCTCATTAGTTGACAAATATACAACGTTGATTTTGTTAGAATATAATATAAGATCTTGGAAAGGGTCATTCTCTAACACCTTGAGGTTTTAGAGTAACTGGTTCCCTAACATGGTATCAGAGCTCAGGCTGGCGGGAGGACTCAGGTTCGACTCCCTGCCACCCCCAATTCGACCCAAAAATGGGCTCTCGAGTGAGGGGGAGTGTTAGAATATAATATAAGATCCTAGTAAGGGCCATCTTGAGGTTTTAGAGTAACTGGTTCCTTAACAGATTTTACGGCTCTTCTAAGTCTCCAAGTGTCCAAGAGGTAGAGGGTTCAAGCCTCGCTAGATGCATAGCGGTGTGTGCTAGTCTTTCAATTCTCGTACCGACCCGGCCAAATATATTTATATACATAGGCTATAATTCCCTATACGAGATAAGAAGCTAAAACTTAAAACTAAATTTAAATAATCCTTTCTAGTCTCTTCTATAGTTCTTCGTAAGTAATCTCAGGGGAATGCTGCTCATTATTTTGTCTTGTAGCACTTGTAACATATACTTTGACATTTCGTATTTCCACCAAGTATATTAATGTTAATTTTCATTGAGAATACTGCGTCAACCATGTAGTGAAGCACCAAAACACTCTCGAGATATTTTCTATCTCAAACTTCATTATATAAAGCATTTGTAGAAAAGTGGAAAACCAAATAATGATGTGCAACGGTTTTAACATTCGGCCTACAGGACAAAAAATTCTGGTAACTGCAAACCAGGAAAAGTTTTAAAGAGGGTCTAATAACACATGTATTAGTAATAGAACTAATAATTTGTTTTGTAACTTACATATTTCAGAGAGAGAAAAGTGGACAAGAATCCTACAACTTGGTTGGAAACTAAACATTTGGTAGGTCAATGTGAAGAAGAGAATACCTGGAAAACTTTAATGAGCTTTAGCTCACCTCTTCTCTTGATTTCAAAACCTTTCAACTCCGCCAGGGTCCCATCATCATTAAATACAGCATATCGTTTTTTAATTAGAATTCCTTCCTCCTTTGAAGCAGGAAGAATCATAGCCTGCATGCCAAAGATAGTATCACGAATGAATGGGGTTACTATAAAATCAAGTTCGTAATGGGTGGAAAAGCCTACTTATCTATCCAAATCACCTTGTAGGGTCCATCCACTTCAAATTCAATTGAGCATTCGCTGTGAGTTGTATAGGTTCTGTTCAGAGAATCGTTGAGTGTCTGCGAAGCAGAAGTTAATTTAGGGTTTTTTCGAAAGAGGGAAGTATTGGGCAGCACATTACATAGCTTTTAATAATACTATAACCGAAACAAATAAGGTTAAGCTCATCATTAACCTGGTACTGATCATTTGTATTGTTCATTGCCACGTCAACGTTGAGCATCACACACGGATAAGATATTGTAAGCTTTTTTTTCGAGTCCCTGAGATACGAAGCCCCCATAAATGCTCATAAATTTCCATATGAAACAATTAAAATCAGAGAAGCTATTAAGTTTGCAAACCACAACATAAAAAACATTAAGTCATTTAAAACTTCACGCATTTCATGTAATCCTTTTATTGTTATGTTCAGTACAAATTAGACAGCTTGAAGTTACATCACGAATTTATTATGGTTTTGGTGTATCCGATATTTAATGATGCTCCATTTCTAAGCAGATAGTCAAAACTTTGCTTAAGGCTATACCTTGTCTTAAAAGTGAAATTCTCTGGAAAAGATCCAGGTAGGCAACACCATATACCATCTGTGTCTAATTCAAGCGGTCTTCCAATTTTTTCAACAAGTACGCGAGCATTCTGGATGATTTTCGCTCCAGTATATGTAACAACTCCTGCCATCTCCATAGAGTACCATCTCGCACCCCTGAAATTAAACTAGTTATGCACATTCTGAAACATAGAAGGAGAGGAAAATCCAAGACACGGATATATACAGAAACACACTCGGTTTTGACTCTGCCCATTTTTTCCCAGACACACAGTAGGTGCAGAGGAAGGTCCAGATAAAAACCAAAATCAGAATACAGAACCACAAATCACACTGAATCTCATGTACATTTTTGACGAAGCTTATGAATATTAAGTAAAACTACATACAATTGTAACGGATCTTATAAAATATAACGGATCTTATAAAATATAACCTTTATCATATTAAGTGTTCAGTTTACAGAACCTCATATTGATTCGACATCAGAATAAGCTTGAATTTTTTGAGGTTTCAGTGGAACTTGACATTCTGTCTATATATCTTAAAAAAAACAATTAAGAGTGTAAGATATATACTTGCGCATGACATATCCATAGAAGGAATTCAAAATACACTTGTGAGCCAGCTGCAATGAATCATAGAGCACCACCATATCCTGCATATATTGGTGTGCAGAATTCAGCATTAAGAATTAAAGATCATTAACTTTAGTGCCTATGACTTACTTAATGCATAATATTTAAGCACTCGTACATACTTGCGCTTCTTGGATTTTAATAGGATTGCCACTAGCCTTTGCTTCTGATAGTTTCCCCTTCCAAACTTTATTAAGCCCTTTGTATTCGTATCTTCTATCTCGAAAGCTTAAACAAAAGAAAGTGACACAATATAAACCTCAACAATACTCGTATACTTCAGCATTTATATTTGCATATTAGGATCTGCATAAACAAAGGCATATGCACACCTCTAAGATAACCTACCTGCGGACAGTGTCAACATAGAATGGGTTTTCTCGCATGCAAATCCCTGCTTCTCGAAGTTCTGTTATCGGCTTGTTAAGAACACGTTTATATGCCTGTATTCGAGAACGGAAGACCATGTGAGATTACAAGGTTTTACCAAGGCAGTAGTTTATCTAGAGCAGCTATAAACAAACCTTTTGGCAATATTTTTTCAGACGATCCTTCAGCTTTAATTGCTGCTCCACTTTTGGCAGGTCCAGGAAAGGTTTTGATGGATGCCCATCCGCACCATCAACGAGCTCAGATTCAAGTTGCCTCTTTATATGATAATAATCACTGCATAATCCAAATTATTGAATAAATAGAAAACAATGTCTAGCAGTCTAGCACAAAATGAACATGAAGATAAAAGAACAAGCAATAGGCAAAAATCTACCTTCTCTTTGCCATGTATGTCTCCCCACGCCAAACCCATTCAAGATTTCGGAGGCAAGTTTTCCCAGGTCGATTAAAATCACAGGCAGTGCACACTTCATCTGAAACTATTGATGGTGGCTGGCATTGCAGAAAATACCATTTAAGCTTATGGTTAGTTGCGCACTTTCAAATAACATACAAGGGGTAAAATATAGACAGGTTTATTTAAGAGAACTTTGCAAAGAATTATATGGGACTTCAAATAATACATCAAGTGCATATGGAAAGATGCAACAAAGACCTTCCTTGAAACATCAGTTTCAATGGTAACTGCAATAGTAAAAAGTGGAGTAGCCTAAAAGTTTGAGACGCTCTACGGTGTCCACTGCAGGACGCTGTAGTAAGGGATATAATGACATTATTTATTCTACAATGTGGCAGTGATAGTAACTTAATGTATTATACCTGAAGCCTGTTTGTCAATATAATATTTGGATACATTGCAGCCACGTCTAAATGATAGATGAGAGGGCATTCTTCACGTAAAGGTGCATCTCTCAAGCTCAGAAGCTGCACGTTTGAAGGTTAAGTCAATAGAAATAATACATACTGGTTACCATGATCAAACCTTAGCTCAACTGACTAGGTTGAGTTAAGCAAGTTCCACAACTACAATTTCAAGATAACTAATAGGAAAAGTGTATAAGAAAACTAAAAGTTACACAATACAAATGATGGCATTGCTTGCAGTAGACTTTAATGAGGCAAATGTAAATTAATGGAAGTTACCTTGTTTGTATGTGAGGACTTCAAAATTATTTAAGGGATGGTTATAGGAAGAAGAGGATAGAAATAAAAGTCCAAAGAGGATTTTCCATCTTTTTGGCTTTCTT
Organism: Anethum foeniculum; assembly: GCA_003724115.2. Lineage (NCBI taxonomy): Eukaryota > Viridiplantae > Streptophyta > Magnoliopsida > Apiales > Apiaceae > Anethum > Anethum foeniculum. Next base: position 17,174 of record PHNY01300130.1, read on the forward strand.
GTTTCCTGTTTTCCTCAGTAACAGTTTGAGAAGCAGCAGAGTGAAACATGGAGCCAACTTTCGTAACTGTTTTATTGTATATAACGTGCTTTTGTTTCAGTTCTCCATACTTGTCTTTTAAAAAATTTAATAATTTATAATCGATTTTCACGGTTTTCTCCTCCTCCTTTTTACTTCAGTACTCATGGAGTTTATTTAGTTCAGATTACTAGTTGGGAAACAGGAATTCTTGAGTTTGAAGTCAGAACTAGCTGAAACTTGATAAATTAACCAAAAATCACCTTTTCCATGATGGCACTCTTCACTTCTTCATAATTAGAGACAAAATCAACATCCATCTTGCCCTCTACCCTTATAGCATATTGCAGATCACGGTCAAGGTTATTTATGAGTTGCTGAAAAATAAGATGATATGGCCCAAAGTAAATAAGAGTTATGCACATGAATAACCAAAAAGTTGCAAAGTGAAGGCAGATAACCACCACCAAAAAATTAAAATACCTAACACCATAAGTTTGAAACCAAAATGAAACAAGAATTAAATTGATATTACAAGATATACAATACTTAAAAAGCACATAAAACAACAAAATTATAGGCAACAGAAAGATTAAAATCAACTAACCCAAGAAAAAAACTAATTACCTTTTTATGTCCATATATGCATCACAAATGTACAAATGTTACCCTAGCTAAAAATATCTATTTAGTATGATCCAAGGTATGTTGAGCTATTGGATATAAATTGATTGCCAAATACAGGCAAAAAACTTTTAATGTCAAATGAAGGCACAGAAAAATTATACATTCCAAGTCTTCGACTGTGAATCTGACCATATGATAAAGGAAATAGACTGGCATGTATCCCTTTTTAGATTTGACAATTTAAGTTGAAGAAAACACGAGCAGGCAGCAGGCAGCAGGCAGCAGGCATCTACCAAGGAATGATTTCATAAGTCATAACCTTAGACTCGATTTATCACTTATCAAGGACTATAGCAGCCACATTCAAAGAACGGTAAGTTAAACATGTAAAAATCTAGCAATCGAAAAGGATCAATAAAAAATTACAGTACCACGTAAGCAGATGGATCGAGCTTAAAAGTTGTTGGGAGATCAGATCTAAAAACACCACTTTCTAGGCACTCTACATGGCCACCAATATATGTCTCACTCTCAAGGAGCTGATTACCAAAGAACTTCTCCGGATCAGATTGGTGCTTATTTGGACAAATAATATTTGCTTTATACGCCTGCATATATGAAAGCTTGATTATTAGTGAAACCAAAAACAAAAGATAACTTACCTAAGTACCTGATAGAGGACAGAGACATGTGATTAGAACACCAAACACTATTCTAATGATTTGTTCTACATACCTGGACCATAAGTAGCACTTCACAAAGGGTTCCACTTCCTTTCCGCAGAACCTCATCAGGTGGCATGGGTATTATTGTACCAAGGGAGAAAATGAAAGGATGAACATATGTCATATACAAGTAGTAAGTCGAGACAGCATCAGATACAGAGTAGGACGCCATCATCTGTAGTATAATTTACCAGCATAAGTCAATGGATACAAGATACAACACACACACACACACACAATTCCAACAAATATGTGCTATAAAATAGGATGTAATTACTCCATAAATGAGTAAAAACAAGAATACGAATTTAAAAAAATCTGTTTATTCCCATCGATGAGAAGAGAGATGAGATGATTCATTATTACAGCAAATTGTTTTAAGTAAAATACCGCATATCCAGGACGATATATGATACTAACCAAGAAGTTACAGACAGGTCATCTTAAATTCATAACAGTTTAAAGCAAATAACTCCTGACGTCAACATTCCATTCATGATCCAATACAAGGCAATAAACTTCATGCCATTATTTGAATCTAAATTCATTCGTAAGAAAATTAAAGTATGCTCTTATTCATTAAAAAAAATTAGACATCATGTACTTCAAGTCTTTATTTCCTGCATAAAAATATAGAATACCCAGTTTCGGAAGAAGCAACAAATACACGAGTAAATGAATGTATGCAAGTATATCCAACCTGGGGATTTTCCTTCGCAAAACGAACCATATCCTCAGGATTCACCTCCAATGGGTCATACCCCAATTTAGCCTTAGTAACAGCCTTAAACAGAGAAGAAACATCATCATATATAATAAATGTAATCTCTGAAAGAAGCCACTCAACAGCTAACGATATTAAGCACTTGAATGTAAATCAGAATTATGCACCTTGAGGCCTTGGCTCCCTTGAGGAAGATAACTATCACGTTTGACCCAGGCAAAACAATCAAGATGGCAAGCAAACTTTGCACGACATTCCCCTTGATTCATGTCACACTGAAATCCTAGTTCCTGCAGTAGGATGAAAACGAATTTGGAAGTTAACATCATTAAAAAAAAACTTATGGCTTATAGTAGGCCTTACTATTCCACACAAAAATTGGAAGGGAAACTATAATATTAAAAAGGTAATTATCTTCAAATTTAAGGTAATAACTCTAGAACTTGTTTTTTTTTTTTGGCTAATTAACACCAGAACTTGTTCACTGCAGTATCGTGGTAGAAGACTTTATTGATAACTATAACTAGTGATATCTTCAAGGTAGAGATATATCTAACCATATGTTCCACCAGAGTCACTTTGATTATGATAAGTGAATTCTTTTCGCCAGTAACTTAGTTTATTTATGCATGAAATATTACATATATTGACTCCTAAATTCCACGTAATAAAGGATTTAGGGCAAATGATTTTTTTTATCTGCTTATAAAGTTCAGAATCAGATAAACTCGGTTAACATGACAGACATTACTACAATAAAATGCAAATGAAAGAAAGTAATGTTAATCATACTTGTCACTTCCATTCTATTCTAGAAAAAGAATATATTTATATTCTATAATCTTGTGCTTGAACTTATTAACTACATAATCTTTTTGGGACAACCTACAACATATCTATCTAGAAAATCTTTGACATGGCGTAATTGATAACTGCTGGTTAATGCTATAGTGAAGCAGCTACTAAACACCAGGTACAGTGTTCACCGTATCTATGCTAAACAATACTTCCTGTCACTTTCGGTCTATTATAGAGAAGAAAACAGTTAAATTAAAAAAAAAACAAATTGTGCTTAAACTTGATAACTACATCATCTTTTCGGGACGAACTAAAACATCTTTATCTAGAAAAGCTTTGACATGGCGTATTTGATGACCAAGGTTAAATAGTAAAGCAGTTACTAAACACAAGGTTCAGTGTTCACCACTTATTATGCTTTTATCCTCTTGCATGTCTTTTTTGTTTCAGAAACATAAATATCACTTCAATTATATTCTAATTTCTTCAGCTCGGCAGAAACGACAACATACAAACAAGGGAACTTGTATTATAGAATTAAGCATATAATATATGTATAAAACAGAAAAATGCATAAAAAAACAAACTTCTGTCTTACAGAAAAACCAATTGAAGGCCTCAATGTTAACATCAACACGGAAGCTTAATTGACAACTTGTAACTTGTAGTCAATTATTTGGCAAACTATTAAGAATAAGATCATACATCACTCATTTGCAGCCCATGATAAGCAGCTCTTTTTTCGAGAAAGGGCCAGTCAAAAAAGTCTCCGTTGTATGTGACGTATATACCAGGCTTCAACTCTTGCATGTGGGTAAACCACTGACATATAAGCTCTTTCTGCAAGAGAAAAGAAATTCAGATAAAATAAATTGATAATGTAATTGCCCACCTCACTGTTGACAATAATTGCATACGAACTTTACCTCGGTTTTAACATTTGTGACTTTGAAGTACCCTTCAAATTCAGGCTTCGGAGTGTACTCCAAATCTTCAATATCTTCTCCAACGCACTGAAGTAAATTGAAAAAAAGCAGTAAGTGCATCTGCATATGCATGTCTAAACAAAACGTTGTAGATATTCCCAAGCTTGTCAGGCTAATTGCAACATTGGAAAATTTTGATTGCAGTAAAGGAGAGAGTGCACCACGATACCAATCCACAGCCTCACTTCCTAACACTCGTAACTGGTTGTGTTGAGTATTTATATTACCTTTCCTTGTTATTTCAGATTTTTAAATTGTAGGAATAGTTAAAGAGATTATTGAATAGTTTAAATTAATATTAAAGAACTGTACCCTTACAATCATGAAACATTTGTGTCACAGGCAAGTCCCTTGGAAAATGAAATATAATAAACAGAGTTTGCTAAATCATGTGCACCTCTCTATTAATAATCAGATAACCACGTCCATCAATCATATACGAGATCATCATTACTGAGTCATATTCGGCATCAGGAAACTTTAAGGGCAACTTTGTGGTCTCAATGTCAAAAGCGCAAACATGAACTTCAGCACGTTGCAAGAGATCAGTCCTCCTTTCCAGCGTAACTCCAGTACTAGACACACTAACATCATACCACTGCCCTGATCTTACATCTGAAAATAAAGTTAAAAGTATGAGAAAGAAACTAAACAAGGTCTAAAATGAAATAGGAATTGTCGAATGCTTATATAACCTTTATCAATGGCAAAGCGAATATGGTAGGGAACATCGTACTCTCGCAGATCACTGATATAATCTATAAAATCTTGAGTTCGTTGTTTGCTGTAATTCAACACCAAAACCATCTCAAACTTTGACTTCTACATCAAACAGTACATATACTCGACTAGAATTGTAATAAGTACCAATAGTGTAGCATCTCAGATATATTTTAGGTTTGTCTTTTGTGTTGGAAAAAGTTAATTACATAAATATTACTGGCACTAGCTACTCAACAAATATCGGATTTGACCCTGGGAAGCACATACCTTCTCCCAGCCAATATGGATTCATATGCTTGTGCAGCATCAAATTCTGCCTGGTTTCTCTTGACAACATGCACTAAATCACTCTTCACATTCATCAATTGCTGGACTGTATCGAAAGATATCTTTAAATATGTTTTGCGAATCCCGGAAAGATGATTTTTCTGTGATCAGAATATGAAGAGATAAATAAGAAGCAAAAAACATATTCCTTACATACAACGAACGTATGAGGAAAATCATATATGCCACTATATATTAAATTTCAATTCAGAGTAGTGACATAGAGGACATACTCTTGAGATACTATGGAAACTAAAAATTTAGATACATCACTACCCTAGATTACACAAACACGTTATACAACTTAAACGAAAATCAAAATAAACCTTACAAGATTAAGGTCTTCTTTATCTACAATCTCAATATCAGCAATTTGACCTTCGTATCGTCGCCTTAAATATGCATCAACGTCCATTTCCGTTTTATCCTGCATCAACAAATATAATTCACAAATTTTTGCACAAACTTAACACCGAGGTACAGTACCGCACAAGAACTAGGTACTCGCATACCTTTGTTGCCACATAAAAATAAGGCCGAAACTTGTACTTTGATTTAAAAGTTGAACCATCCTTTTACCAAAAACAAAACTCACAATCAGTACATCAAACAAAGTTAAGAAAAAACAGTAAAACCTAAAATAATGGTAAACAACAATAATATGTACATACCTGGCAAACAAAGTAGAGATCTACACAGCTATATACTTTCCTTGTCTCCTCGTCTTCCCAGGACGACTATAAAACACAAAAACCAATACAAATCATTCATTTCATTAGGTTTCAAGCTGAATTCATATGTTCCTATTCAAATCCGAAACAAAGCTTATATACAGATATGAATTCAATATTTCAAACCGCACAATTTATATTCCAATAATAATTTCCATTTAATTCGTTTTTAATGTTAAAATCGAATGTTGCCATACAAACTCAAATCGAAGTGCAATTCGAGCTGAAATGAAGGGGGTGTGTGTGTGTGTGTGTCACTAATAAACTTTCAATTTAGTTGTTTTTAGGTTAAAATCAAATGTTCCGTTTCGAACTAAAATCGAAGCCTAATTCGAGCTAAATAGAAATGCACATAAAGAATTACATACATCTACATACTGATGAGCATATACAAACTTTCAATTAACTAGTTTTTAGGTCAAATTCAACTGTTTCAATTCGAGCTAAAACTAAAGAGCAAACACACACAAATGTGTATGTAAAATCTATACTTACAGAGGAGAAAGTGAGGAGCCAGCCGAGACGCTTCTCGCCTTCGGAGAAGAGATCGTAACCGAGCTTCGACTCGAGTTTCTCTTCGGCGGAGAGAATGAGTTTCTGCTTCTTCGAGATCTTGCTGTCTTTCCGATCGAATCCTCGCCGGCGATAATCGCCGCCGCTCATTTTTGACGGGAGAGATTGAGAGAGAGATAGAGAGAGAGAGAGAGATAGAGAGAGATCTGGAGATGATGATATGAGAGGAATTAGAAAGGAGCGGCTACTGTGTGTGGATGTGTGTGAGGCTTTCACCGACTATGAGGATTTTCCCGCCATTTCTTCACTCTTATTGTCTTGTTGAAATAGAATAGTAGAAACCTTTTTCTCTTTTCTTTTTAAAGGAAAAGAAACCATTCTTTTACATTGTCATATTCATATTTAAACTCCCGTTCTTAATCCTTTTACTTGTAATTTTATGCAATTTTTTGATCCATAAATGAAAACAAAAAATATTAACATGATTTCTATCTATTATTATCAAAATAAAACTTTTATTTGTTTGGTCATTTATACACATCAATAACTACTTTTCAAATGTGTATTACATATTTAAAAAAATATATCTTGCCAATAATTAATTCTGACGTGATGGTTATATGTATGTATTTGAACTCCGGTGGATATTAATTATATGACGATAAAGGGTAAATGAATCGAGAGGGAAGTTAAGTGTAAAGAATGGAACGTCGAGAAAGAAAAAGTTATTTTTAGGAGCATTTAATAGACAAATCTTTTTTCATGAACTAGCAATCAATAAAGTTGGTGATATTATATATATTACCCAACTCTCAAAGGCGTAATAAGTATTATTTCAATTAAGAATATTTATTACATGTTTATTACACCTGTGAAACGGAGAAATTGTCCTTTTAATCATAATTTGAAGTTAAAATGTCCAAATTATCACTACTTATATAAATGGCCCCTACTATCACATTTGAACGCAGTATTTATATGTGTTTATGAAACAGCCAAAAAGTGAGTGGTTATTCATTGGGACGAGGAAATGGGACTGCAACAAATTTTAAAAAAATGCATTATACTTATGCGTTATTGCTTAAAACACGCATTTAGATCATGTATTTACACCATAAACCCATCTTTTAAATTTCAAATTTGATATAAATTAAACCTAAAAATGTGTTTTGTAAAACGCATGTAAAAGATACGTTTTTAAGCAATTAAAAATGATAATTTTCTAAATTGTGAATTTTTGGACCATTTTTTCTGAAATTGTGACGCCATGTTAAATGCTTATCATGTCTATTACTCATATATTGAATGCGTATATACAATATTTTTTTCCTTTATGTTTATAACATGTTGATAAATAACTAATGGGTCTCGGCATTTTTGTTAGTTTCTCGTAAAAAAAGACGTTATTTTCGGCATTAATACCCCCGTAAATAATCATATATTTTCCTATAACAAAATATAAAAAGAAAAAAATATGAAATTTTTACTTCCATTTTAACAGGTGTTTTTATAAAGATAAAGAGTTCGTCATCTGTGATGGTAACTTAATAAATTTTAACTCCGTCAATCCATGGTTATAACTTGAGAAATTTTATTTATATAATAAGTTACATGGTAGGATGTACTTAAAAAGTAATTAGGATGTTCAAATTTGATGCAACGTGGTCTCATTTACTTGTATTCAAATTTCGGGTCTTAAATATATGCCATATGCGTTAGTTTATAATGCGTATTTGTTTTTAAACATGTATTTACATTTTTCTCCACATATTTAGATTTGTTTTATATACACCTCTTCTATATTCACCAATTTGATTATTCTATTTATTTATTGTAGCATGTGGTGTAACTAAGTTGTGTATAATATACATTTATAAATATATATTGTCTCGGGTTTATATATAAGTCGGGGTTTTTTATTATTGTCAATTTAATGTCTTAACTATGACAATTATACATATGAAATAGAGAATACGCCCACATACACAATTTGTGTATAATATATATTTATAAATATATATTACCTCGAGTTCAAATATAACTCGGGATTTTTTATTATTGTCAATTTAATGTCCTAACTATGACAATTATATATATGAAAGAGAGGATACACCTATGGACACATTAGTTATCGGTGATGCATGTGTAGAAACGTGCATCTGTTATATGTATCCATTGTGGGAGTTGATTAGATATGGAAGGAGACTCAAGATCAAAATACGGTAATTAAGAACGTGTATATATAACATGTTAAAGAGCGTCACGTGTTCACTCACAAACATGAGAGAAGTAGGGAAAAAATTAAGATACACTATTTTATGATGCGAATTTAAGGATACATTGCTCCTCGTTCTGCATATAACTAGGATTGATCATTTCGAATACAGACACAAAGGACCATAATCCTTTTTTTGAACATTTTATTTTATTTTACTAGTTTTATTTAATAAAAGTCAATATCACTATTCATATAAATAATTATCAATTTTCTTTATTTTTACTTATTTCACTACAAGAAAAATGTCAATAGACATCGGTTTCTGGCCGATGTCTATGTTATTTCTCGACCGATGTCTTTGTCGGTGATGTCTATTCTAGACATCGGCCAGAAACTGATGTCTGTACTAA
>PHNY01300132.1:5284-17268 GCA_003724115.2 Anethum foeniculum
AGCTAGGACATAACATGTAACTAGATTAGGGGTCTGGGTCCCTAGTAATCGATCGTTGTATCCATCTATCCGCTAAAAATTTCTGCGGATAGGTTTAACACTGACAGACTGATGTGAATGCAGGGGGCCACGTAACTTTATCCACGCTCAATTTTTTATTCTTTTTAGGTTTCACCTATCCGCAGAAATTTATAGCGGACAGATGGTTTGCCAAACATCCCATTCCAGGGACCAACTGCCCTAGATTAGATATAAATATATCACTTTATCAGTACTAGGTTTCACATTTAAGTCAGCTAATCAATTTGTGGGATTAATGTATGTCTTACTTCGTTGATTTCTAAATTTAAGCACATGCCAATTGGTTTTTATCTTATTGTATGCAGTTGATTGATCCAGTAGACAAGACAGTTGAAAGGGATCTCGCTCTTATCAAAGATCTAGGTCTGAAGCTTATTTATGCTCTGAATACTCACGTTCATGCTGATCATGTTACTGGAACTGGCTTAATTAAGGTGATCCTTTCTCTTTGTTTCATTCACTAACGATCTTTTCCCCATTTGCTCATTGTTATTTTATAATACTTTATGCAGACTAAGGTCCCTGGTGTGAAATCTGTTATTTCTAAAGCAAGCAATGGTATAGCTGATTGTTTGGTTGAACCTGGTGACAAAATATTTTTTGGGGACCTTTTCATAGAGGCAAGCCAGCATATATTTCATATAAATTTGTTGTCTTTTAAGTTGATTGGTAAAATTAGCAAGTCCGGTACCAGATTATTTTCATATTTAATATTCACTTGGCATTTCGGTTAGTATAAGTAATAATTGGTGTTAGGGGTATGGTTTCTCCTTTATAATGTGATGTATTACCCAGTATTAAGCAGGCACTTAAAGAGTTATTTTACAAAATAAAGTAATTCTGAATCATGAAAGTGAATATGTAGAACTATGTGTTAAATCTCAGCTCTTATGATATCTGTTATTACTTATTATACATATACTGATGCAGAGTATTAATAAACAGTGATTACTTTGGAAGAGCAGTGATCTAAAATCTGAATATAGGGATATAGAAATGATCTTACTAAGTTATAACTCTATATTCTTAAACAATGCAAATAGTGATGTTAATCTTCGGGGTTATATTTTGAGTATAGCGCACAATGAACAAAATATTGGTAAGTGTTATAGGGAGTCGATGTTTGCATATACATGCAGCTATAAAGCTCGTCAATACTATCCAAATAACTTTGTAGAAGTGTTTGTTTCAAATTCAGGTCCGCAGTACTCCAGGTCATACGTTAGGTTGTGTTACATACGTCACCGGAGATGGACCTACTCAGCCTCAACCAAGGATGGCTTTCACAGGTGATGCTCTATTGATACGTGGATGTGGAAGAACTGATTTTCAGGTGTATTTTCTCGAGGGAAATTGCTTACCTTTTGGTTCATATACATTTTTCTGAATATATAGGGTGTATCAGAACATTCATGGTTCAGGGGTCATGATCTTTATCATAGTTGCCATGACTAGAGGGCGAATCATGAACAATATGTATTATATTAATCATTTTCATGACATACTAGAAATCAGATCACTGCCTGCTCAGCCGTATACATTGTGTGCTTTTGTACTCAGGTAGGTACTTAGATTGGTACTATCAGAATTCCCGATTAATTTAAACACCTCTTATACTTTGAACTGATGCAACTGACAAAATTATACAAGTAGTATGTACTAAGCAGCGCTTCTGCACAGTTTTTAAAGAGCATTTTTTTGAATGCATGGATTATTAATCTGATTACTACATATATAGCAATTTTGTGTGTACCTACTGAAGTGCGGTAGCTTATCTAATTTTAACAAATTTTGTTGCAGGGTGGAAGTTCAGTACAGTTGTATAAGTCAGTGCATTCACAGGCAGGGATTTAATTTTTATTAGTTTTTTTAATTACAGAAGGAAAATTTGCAGTTTATACATTGAATCTTTTTTTAATCGTCGGTTGTCTTTTATGATCTCATGATGAAACAGATATTTACATTGCCCAAAGATACATTGGTGTGTCCTGCTCATGACTACAAAGGCTTCACTGTAAGGCTCCATCTAATGTCATCGGTTGTATAGTATGTTGAATATAGGAAGTTGCTGTTTGACTAACTTTATGTCTTTTTCAGGTAAGTACTGTCGGAGAGGAGATGCAATATAATGCTCGTCTGACGAAAGATGAGGTGATTCTCTAACTTCTAACTGTTACTTGTGTTAACTTTTTTCAAAAATAGTACTTTGATATTGGATTTTTTTCAAAGTGTAACTTACATGTATTTTATTTTTTTTTTGGTATTTAGAATCTAGATCTGTGAAGTGTTTATTAAAGTGACGCATTTTGTGTTTCCTTTAATTTATTGTGTTATGAATCCAATATCCGAAAAAAATAATATTTTAAGAGGACAGTAGCATTGCCACCATCTCTACATCATCTTTATTACCCTTTATTCACTATAATTGTGCAGAGGATTCTACTTCATTCATTCTTTCTTCATATAGTGTTTCTATGTTATATTATTTAATGTTTTATCAAGGATATATATGATATGAATGAACTTTGTGATACTTTTACAAATGTGATTGACACATATGAATGAACTTTGTGATACTTTTACAGATGTGATTGACACAGATTTTCTGTTAGAGTTGATTTCAATAGTATACTATCGCAAAAATGTATATTTATAATGAATTTTCATGTTATTTTTACCTAATGATTATTAAAATGTTTTGAATAACTAATGGAAAAATTTACTGTTGCAGGAAACTTTCACGAAGATCATGGAAAGTAAGTATTCACAACTTATTTTGTTTTGAAAACTATAACCTACAGAACTTTCACACTCCCCCTCCCCCCTTAAAAAACATACAATAAATAAATAATAAGTGCATATATATATCTGTGCAGACTTGAACTTGCCCTATCCTAAGATGATTGACATAGCCGTGCCCGCGAATATGGTCTGTGGGTTGCAAGATCCGAATCCTAGTGCTAGCATCTGAGTTCCCGGCCTACTGACTCTACCAGATGAACTCGATACTTTCACCAAATGTTAATGGTACTCTACTAATCACAAGAGGTTGTGGCATCTCCTGGACAAGTATAAACTAAATGAATATAGCGTTTCGCGGTAAAATGGACAATAAAGAGCACACACAAGCTGTGCAGTGTTCAATATGATCGTGTAATTTGTAGCAACACTGATTTGTGTGAATGGGTTAAATTAAAATCTAGTTGTGTAATGTTTTTTCGTTTGATCAATAATGGTTAATCTTTAATTTACAAGTGATCAGGGAGTATGTTTATCTTGGTTCATGGAGCCCATGAGGTAAAAACAGAACTGTAAATATGATCATATATGTACTTCCTGGAAGGGATTTCAAGTTGAATCATCAACTTCATTGTATAGCTGTAGTTTCTATATCATATCAAACACAGTATACCAACCTCGTTGATGAGATTAAGAATCAATGACTTCAAAATATTGAAAATTTTAACGTCAACTTGGATTTGACTTTTTGAACTCATCAAAAACGTCAAAGTGTTAAAAGAGTTTCTACCAGATCTTATGGTCGGATATGGCTGTAATTCGGGCCGAGCGAGTCTAGTTCTGAGTCGGGTATAATTCGAGCAGAGAATTATCAAGCCGAGCCGGCTCGTTTAACTAACATAAGTTTAAACTTCTACTCAAACTCGACTTGTTTAATTCACACGAGTCGAGTTCGAGCCAGCTCTTTTAGCTAAACGAGCCGATTTTAACTAGTCGGACGAGTTTGCTCTTATAATTTTATACTTAATCGAGTCTAAATCTCTACCCGAACTTGGCTGGGTTAATTTCACGAGTCGAGTCGAGCTGACTCGTTTAATTAAACGAGCCGGAACCTCTTCCCGTTAAACGAGCCGAGTCGAGCCCAATTAAACGAGTAATACTAAGTACCCCAAATTGATACTCAAAAGTTGCTCCCGAATGACATGGCAAAAATGATATAGTAGAATGGAAATTTTTAATTAGGGAGGTTAATGTGAACGCAGTAGGTCCATTTCATTACAAAACCAACATTCTACATCTTAAATTTACATAAAAATTAATCTATAATAAAATTTCAAATAGAAAAATTTTCTACACATGCCCTAGAAAACTTCGCGCCTCAGCAAGCGATTGCAGTATTATCTTGTAAAACTGGGCTGTCTTTGTCTCCCGGCCGTCCTTGAAAATGTCCGCTTGGATGTAGCAATTATCAGACATCAGACAACGATTTTTCGAATACATTGGAACAAACACGAAAACCATCCAATTTTTGCCGTCAAAATAAAAAGTTTGTCTATATGCGAACTGTCTGAACTACCAATGCCTGCAGAAGTTCATTACATAAGATACTAGTGATATTGTCATACAAACAATAAAAGACACTTCAAACCCTTCATATAGTTCTAAAAAATTTTTGTTAGCCACTGAAAATGGATGCAACCGATGTATTGTTGGTAGCAATCTCAATTGCTTTAGCAGCACTTGTAAGGCCATTCTTCAGAGCATTGAACTGGCTATGGCTCGAACCGAAGAAGCAAGAGAAGTACCTCAAGGAGCAAGGTTTCAAAGGCAATGCCTACAGGCCTCTTTTCGGGGACATGATAGAGTATGCAAGCATGGTGAAAGAAGAGCAACCTAAACAGATCAAACTCTCCGATGATGTAGCGTTGCATGCTTTGCCTTATGCCCAACATCTTCTCAAAAAATTCGGTATGCTTATTCGTTTTGCAGTTTCTTTAGAGCTGTAGGCTAGCTAAAAAAAATGTTTCTTTGCTAGTTTAAGGCCAGGGTTCCGAAAATGTAGAATGTTTTAACTCATATTGCCTTGAATTTTAGGTAAGAAATCATATATGTGGTGGGGGACGTACCCTAGAATAAACGTCGTTGATCCTGAACTAATCAAAGAGGTTGTAGCAAAGCCTCGTGTATTCCAGAAGCCACGTCCAAACCCACTTGGTAACTTCATTGCGGGTGGCCTTTTGGACACTGAAGGTGATCAATGGAGTAAGCATCGAAGATTAATTAACCCAGCGTTCCACCTAGAAAAGTTGAAGGTAACTTCTGATCAACCAGAAAACGCAGAATCACGTTAATATAGCAATATTTAATTTAATAAAGAGAATTACAATCGTTAATATGCAATGGTTGGTGAAATTTATATCGTTCATCTTTTGTAGAATATGGTACCAACAATACATATATGTTGTGCTGAGATGATCGAAATGTGGGAAAAGCAATTCTTGACGGGAGAAAGTTCAATAGAGGTTGATGTATGGATTGATCTTCAAGATTTGTCTGGGGATGTGATTTCTCGAACAGCATTCAGTGGAAGTAGCCATGAAGAAAGAAGAAGGATAGTTCTCCTGCAGAGAGAGCAAGTTGATCTAGCAATTCATATTCTCAAATATAGTTTTACCCCCGGATATAGGTAACATTTAAGTACCTGCAAACATGATAAAGTACACAGAGTTTAGCAATTTTTGTGATGTATTATCATAACAGTTACTGCTATGGTAAGGTACATTCCGACAAAAGCAAACAAGAGGATGAAGCAAGTCTGCGAAGAATTACAGGATCTACTAAGTGGCATCATCACTAAAAGAGCAAAGGCGATGGATATAGAAGTCAGTAAAAATGACTTGCTTGGTATTTTGATGAAATCAAATTCCGAAGAGATCAAAGCACAGGGCATAGGACTGAGCATCCAAGAGGTGATAGACGAGTGCAAAGTATTTTTTTTTGCAGGGTCGGACACAACATCAAATTTACTTGTATGGACAATGGTTTTGTTGGGTTTACATCCAGAATGGCAAACTCGAGCAAGAGAAGAAGTTTTACAAGTTTTTGGTGACAAAACTCCTGACTTCGACGGACTGAACCGTCTCAAAATAGTAAGAAACCGAGATATATCTACACCAGAAGTTCTAAAGTCAATTCAACTTGATTTTTTCAAAAATATGTGTGCCTAATTAGTTACCTTACATGGATCGCGTACATATTGTAGTATATAGCATTGTATCCAGCTAAATATTTTGAACTTCTCAACTGTAGGTAACAATGATCTTACAGGAGGTGCTAAGGCTGTATCCTCCTGCAGTTTTGCTCAATCGTGACACTCCTGAGAACGCGAAACTAGGAGACATTAATATTCCAGCAGGAATCGGATTAACGGTGCTAATACTCCCACTTCACTATGACCGAGAACTATGGGGCACAGATGCTCAAGAATTCAATCCACAACGATTTGCTGAAGGAGTTCAGGGTGCAACAAAGGGCAAATACTCTTATATGCCATTTGGAGGGGGTCCCCGAATATGCATTGCGCAGAACTTTGCAATGACTGAAGCAAAAATGGCGATTTCAATGATCCTAAAGGCTTTCAAATTTGAAATTTCGCCACGCTACAGACATGCTCCTTTTCCTATTGTCACACTTCAACCCCAATATGGAGTTCCAGTGATATTGCACAGGCTCTAGTGTGAATTATTGGCTACGAGAGGTTTATAACCTCTGATATCTCGGTTCTACCCATCAGAAAGTCCCCGATTATCCAGTATACACATTAGCAAAATAAAATGGCTGACAGCAATGAGCCTATGGTGTGTCATTTATCAAAACATCTGCAGTTTATAGTTATATATGTGCATGTTCTCATAAGATCCGAGCCTTCTGATTCCACTAGATGAGCTCCATACTTTCACACAATGTGAATGGTACTATACTAATGTAAAACAACAGTGGTTGAACCAGAAACCGAACAAACCAGGGCTGAAATTTCGATTAATAAAAATTTAATGACTATTTGAAATAAACCGGGGCATGAATGAAAAATTATACTGATTTTTAAGGACAAAACTTGTCTCAAAATACAAAAATTCACTCAATTTTCAAGCTCAGTCAAGATTTCTGCCTGTGTTAGCTGTGCACGCGTTCAATACAATTGTGTAACTTGTACCAATACTGAGATTACGGATGTGTTTGGTTCATGGTTAACGTGTCCGTTAACGGAAATCGGAACCTTAAACTCAGATAATAGTGTTTGGATTAACAACTTATTAATATGGAATGGAAACCTCATTCTCTTGGTAGTTAAATCAAACCCATCACACCCCTTAGTTTCCATTTCATTTTCATTCCTATAGGCTATACCCTTCATTCTCATTCCCGATTCTTATTCTCATGATGCATCCAAAAATCCCATATATACTTGTGTGAAGGGCTTAGATTAGAAAGTAATGTGCACCTTCCCTTGCTCTGTTGTTTGTGTAATATTTTTGGTTTAATCAATAAAGGTTAATCTTCAATTCACAAGTAATCAAGGAGCATATGTGATATGTTCATCTTGTTCAGAGAGCCAGTGTGGTAAAAACAGAACCGTAAATATGAGTATATGACCATATTATTACTTCCTGGATGAGATTTCAAGTTGAACATATTAAAAACAATGGATAAGAATCTCCCGTTCGAAAAGACAAGTACAGGAATTAATCAATTTTTTCTTCCCTCCAAATCTTTCCCAAAATAGAAAAAGGATTTTAGAAACAAATATAAGAAGATATTCTTGAGAAATGTCAGAGCCTTCGAAAATGTCCCCAAATGCTGAATTATCACCATATATCGACTCAAATGCTGAGTTATCACCATATTATTGACTATTCTCTCGTAAATGATATGGAACTCATACATATGAGTATCACGAATAAAATTTTCGAGTTCTTTATTTTTTTTTTCCCTTCCAAAAAGATATTCAGGAACACAAGGTTACACTCTCGAGATGTCCGCTTGGATGTATAGCAATTAGCAAACACTAGAAAATATTTTCTGAATGGCATAGAACAAACGTTAAAATCATTCATTTTACAGTCAAAATATACATATAAATTGACAAGATTTGTCTATATGTAAATTGTCTTGAGCAACTAATTATGAACTTCAGCATTACCTATGCCTGCAGGAGTTTAATACATAAGATACCTAGTTATAGTGTAATACAAACAACGAAATACACTTCGAATCCTTCGTAAAGTGCTAACAATTGTTATTAGCAATTCAATATGGACTCAACCCAAGTATTTTTGGTAGCAATCTCAATTGCTGTCATAGCAATTATAAGTAAACTCTACAGAGTATTGGACTGGCTATGGCTCAAACCAAAGAAGCTGGAGAAGTACCTAAAAGAGCAAGGTTTCAAAGGAAATGCATACAGGCTTATTCTCGGGGACATGGGTGAGTATGCAAGAATGATAAAAGAGGAGCAACCCAGACAGATCAAATTCTCCGAAAATGTATCATTACATACTTTGCCCTACGCCCACCATATAATCGACAAATTTGGTATGCTTATTAATATATATATATGATGTATTACAAGTTGCAGGATCCAAGTCTAACATACTTTTTCTTTATAATTCTTATAGTATAGGAGCTCTTCATGTTGCAGTTTACACAGTTTTACATCTTATAATTTAGAGTTTTAGCGAACTTAGAGATGCTTCTTTGCTAGCTAACCTTTAGGCTAGAGTTCTAAACACGTAGAAAGTTTTAACTTGTGTTGCCTACAATTTCAGGTAAGAACTCATATATGTGGTGGGGGATGTACCCCAGGCTAAACATCCTAGACCCTGAACTAATCAAAGAGATTATGACAAAGCCTCATGTATTCCAGAAGCCACATCCAAACCCGCTTGGTAACTTGATTACAGGTGGCCTTTTGGCCACTGAGGGTGAGAAATGGACTAAGCATCGAAAATTAATTAATCCAGCGTTCCACCTAGAAATGTTAAAGGTAACTTCTGATCAACAGAAAAGGCACAATCACATTACTATAGCAATCTTTAATTTAACAAAAAGAATTACAATTATCAATATACAATGGTTTGGTGAAATTTATATCATTCGTCTTTGGTAGAAAATGTTACCAGCAATTCATTTATGTTGTGGCGAGATGATCAACAAATGGGAAATGGTAGTCTCGACAGCAGGAAGTTCACTAGAGGTTGATGTATGGCCATATCTTCAAGATTTGTCTGGGGATGTGATTTCTCAAACAGCATTTGGAAGTAGCCATGAAGATGGAAGAAAAATATTTCTCCTGCAGAAAGAACAAGTTGATCTAGCAATTCATCTTATCAAATTTAGTTTTGCTCCCGGATATAGGTAACATTCAAGTACCTGTAAAAACGATAAAATTGGTAAATATGCATAAAGTTTAGCAATTTAGTGGTGTATTACTATAACAGTAACTTTTAACTATCACGATATGGTTAGGTACATTCCTACAAAAGCAAACAAGAGAATGAAGCAAGTGTGCAAAGAATTACAGGCTCTACTAAGTGGTATCATCACTAAAAGAGAGAAGGCAATGGAAACAGAAGTCAATAACAATGACTTACTCGGCATTTTGATGAAATCAAATTCCAAAGAGATTAAAGAACAGGGCATAGGATTGAGCATCCAAGAGGTGATAGATGAGTGCAAACTATTTTATTTTGCAGGGTCAGAGACAACATCAAATTTACTCGTATGGACAATGATTTTGTTGAGCTTACATCCAGAATGGCAAACTCGTGCAAGAGAAGAAGTTTTACAAGTTTTGAGTAACAAAACTCCTGATTTCGACGGACTAAACCGCCTCAAAATAGTAAGAAATCAAGATATCTATCCAAAAGTCCTTCAGTTGCACGCATAAAAGGTCGATGGAAGCTAATATTTTTTTATGACCCTGGAAAGTGGAAACCTCTTATTCTTAATGAATAATAAGGGCAGGGCTGCTTGTGTGTGTGTGTGTATACGGACCTCCCACACCCTGATGATGTTACAACGTTTATAAGCAAAGTGTTGAAGAGTGTGTACACATATCTTCTTCCCATACTATATATCCCTTTCCTGTAAAGTTAAAAGTCAACTATTTCAACTCGATCTTTAAAAAAATATTTTGGCCTAATTAGTTGGGCAATTCACCAATAAACTTATAAAATTTCCAAAATTATTTCTATAACATATATGATAGAACTTTTATATATGTATATAAATCCCGTACATATTTCAGTAGATAGCATTGAATCCAGCTAAATGTTTTTAACTCCTTGACTCTGTAGGTAACCATGATATTACAGGAGGTGCTAAGGTTGTATCCTCCTGCAGCTTTGCTCGTTCGTGACACTCCTCAGAACGCGAAACTGGGAGACATTAATATTGCAGCAGGAATAGGATTAACAGTGCCAGTAATCTTACTTCACTATGACCAAGAACTGTGGGGCACAGATGCACATGAATTTGAACCACAAAGATTTGCTGAAGGAGTTCTGGGTGCAACAAGGGGCAAATTTTCGTATATCCCATTTGGAGGGGGTCCTCGAATATGCATAGGACAGAACTTTGCAATGATTGAAGCAAAAATGGCTTTATCAATGATTCTTAAGACCTTCGTATTTGAACTTTCGCCACACTATAGGCATGCTCCTTTTCCCATTCTTACACTGCAACCTCAACATGGAGCACCACTGATATTGCACAAGCTCTAGTGTGAATTAGCTATGAGAAGTATTTAAGCTTTGATATTTTGTTTCTGCCCATCAGAAAGTCCCCACTCATCTAATATATGCATTAGCAAAATATAATAGCTGGTAGCAATGAGCCTATAGTGCATTAACTAGAACGTCTGCTGATTATAGATATATTCATGTTCTCATAAGATGTAGACTGCGAATTTATTATACTTTACTTTTACCTTTCCCTTTAAAAAGGAAAATATACTTGTTTTACATTCCTTACTCGCTGGTTCAAATATATATACCTCTGTCTTGGTTTCTTTCCTTACATAACACCTCCAGTTTAAGGTTTGGTATCTATACTATAATTTTGAAGCTTCATTTAACCGGACTCTTTTTTTAAGTCGAGTACCCATGTCGCACACTCAACTCTCGGACATGGGTATGGACACTTGGACACTTATTTCAGGCCAAAAACATGAACAACTTTCAAAACGTCACCGGGTACGATACTTGTACACGTACACGTATTACTGTTGGACACTTCCAGACTCGGCTGGGTAACAAATTTGAAGCTGAACTAGAGAGCTTTGGTCAGCCTGTACTCCAGGCCTACGGGTTAATTGTAATAACTGTATAAATTAATAACCTTTATTAATAAGCGAAACCTTCCTTTAGTGGTACTTTGGTTTCACAGGTTTTTGGTTTCACCAAATTTTGGTTTTACCTTTTTGATTCCTATATGTATTATAATTCTTTTCATATGTATTATTATTGTCCCTTTTTAATTCCTATATGCCTTATAATTCTATATCTATTATTTTTACGTCTTTTTTGATTTCTACATGCCTTAAACTAAAAAAATTAAATAAAAAAATTGTTTTTCTTTTAATCTGAAACTTTAAAGTTATTTTTTTAATTAATAAAATAAATGAAATCTTATAACCTGTTTTTAGTGGTACTTTGGTTTCACAGTTATTGATTCCTACATGTATTATAATTTCTTTCAATATTTAATATTTTTACCCCTTTTTAATTCCTATATGCCTTATAATTCTATGCTTTATAATTTTATATATATATAGGGGGCTACTCTACTACAAACCCCCTTATAATGAGAACTACAAATTAATTTTTTTTTTTTAAATCGCATCGAAATATATCATATATGGTATGCAAATTGATCGTTATGAGATGGAGAAAAATACAGTGAAGTCGGATTTTAAAAAAAGTTTACCAATTGACGAGAAAAATCAAATTAAAAACGGAGGGGAAAAGCTTAAATGCGGTGTGGGAGGGTGCATTTTGATCCTGTGTGATGCTTGTAGAGGGGCCATTAGATTAGATACATCTAAGGGCTGAGATTAGTTCCTAATTCTCATTTTAAGTTTAGTTTGTATTTGATCATCTCCCTAT